>VXBX01000690.1:591144-663360 GCA_013400415.1 Scytalopus superciliaris | reverse complement strand
GGGGGCGGGCCGAGAGGGTGGGGCCTGGCAGTAAGGGCGGCACAAGGGGCGGAGCCTGACTATAGACGAGGGGCGGGGCCTGATTGCGGGCTCAGCTCGGTGCCCCCGCTCGGTGCCCCCGCTCGGTGGCCCCGCTCGCTCCCGCTGCTCGCTCCCCGCTCTCTGGATCGGCTCCTTATCGAGGCCGAGCCGCCCTTGGGCCCCGCGGGCCGGGCCGTGTCCCGGACGGTGCCCGCCGGGCACGTCCTGCGGCTCAGGCTGTCCCTGACCTGAGCACGAACCGAGGGTATTGCTGTTGTTTTTGTCCCCAGATCTCTGTTCGCCATGGCAGCCACCGGGAGAGTGATGAGAGCGGTCAGAGTGTTTGAATTTGGCGGCCCTGAAGTGCTTAAGCTCCAGTCGGATGTGTTAGTCCCCGTTCCAAAAGAGAATCAGGTATATGTGAGTCTGTGAAGGAAAAGGGCAGCAATGAATGGCAACAGGTGCCCGCAGGACAGAATGAGAGACACAACCAAGAACTCTTCATCTGGAGACAGGGTTTGATCAGTGTGTTCATGTCCCTGAGACATCAAGCTTGACAAATGTGGGCTCCTCACTGTTCATGGGCTACATATTCCACATCAAGGGTTTCCTGAAAGTAGCTCCAGTTTTACACTGGGTTGTTGCAGAGGCTGTTTGAGAATTCAGTTAAAATGCAGTGATGCTGTGCTGTGAATTCTAGGGCTACATCTTTTTACTTACTGCTTAAGAGGCATCTTTTCTTGTAGGTGTTAATTAAAGTCCATGCCTGCGGTGTAAATCCTGTTGAGACATACATTCGTTCTGGGACTTACGCCAGGAAACCAGCTTTGCCCTACACCCCAGGCTCGGATGTGTCTGGGGTGATTGAGGGTACTGGGGACCACGTGACTGCATTCAAGGTATTTACATGCTGGGCTTTAATTCACTATGGTTTATTGTATCCTCTCTGGGTGATTGCTGTGCTATCCCTAGTTCAGTTCCTTATAATCATGTAATCCATTCAAGTCGGGAATCCCCTTCACAGACTGGCAAAAATGCAGTGGGATCCCATTGGCAAACCAGTCTACAGGTGGGACTGTGGGGAATGCTGTGACCTCCAGGAGCTCAGAGGTCTCGGAAGAGGCACTGCAGTCTGTCTGCTTTAAGCAGTGACATCCGGTGTATAGAAGTCAGCATTGCAGAAATATTTGGGATTGGATGCTTCCTACTGGGAGTAATGATTTCATGCAGAACTGAAAAATTCAAACTAAGTAATTTAGAAATATTTCTTTGTTTTCATAAAAGATTTTGAGATTTTGCTTTTGAAATCTGTGGATGGAATTCCTGAGTGTTCAAGTTCATTCAGGTTCATATAAATGAGACAGTAGGTTTGTGTGTTACACTGGAGAGCAGAGTTATAATTATGACACTTAAAATTAACTGTATGGAATTATATGATTTGTGTTGCATTAATGGTATGTATCAGCATTTATAAAAATGTCTATGACAAGTATAACTGGTTATTTTTAATAGGAGAGCTGTTAGCAATAGCCTAAACCTCTGTGTTCTTAATGTTTACTAAGGAAAAAAGAAAGGGAAATGATTGATTTCTATATGTTTTCTCCCTCTGTTCTAGAAAGGGGACAGGGTTTTCACCCTTGAAACAGTCTCTGGAGGATATGCAGAGTATGCAGTTGCTGCAGTCAACAGAGTCTTTCCTTTGCCAGACAAGCTGGACTTTAGGCAGGGAGCAGCTCTTGGAGTGCCCTACTTCACTGCCTACCGGGCCCTCTTCCAGAAGTAAGGCACCAAATCCAAGTTTGTGCACTTTAATTTTTACTATTTAAAATACCAAAGTTCATATTTTCATTGTCCTGTAAAATGAGGAGTTCAATGAGAAATGTTTAAAATGCTTAAAATACTCATGAAAATGGGAAATGTCTAAAACACCTAAATTTGTTACACTGAGGGAATTGTCAGATAATTGTGACCTAGAAGCCTGCAACTGTGTTTCCCTGTTAAGTGTTTCTTCTTGAGAGAACAGACCTGGAAAGGCTTCATGTAACAAAACATTCAGTACTCACCAGTATTTTAGACAGGGAAGAAAAGCAGGAATAGTTCTAATTTCCTAATTAAGCAGCCAGGTGCCGTGGAGCAGAGCCACCGCTTCCTGTGACAGGGGAGGGTCCCAGGGTGAGGCTCAGTACCAGGCTGTCACTGACTGCTGGCTGCATGTTGCTTCATGTCATCAGTCACAGGGTTTATTTTGCCTCCTTGTTCTCCCAAAAAAGGTTTATGATAACTGTTTAACCATAAATTGGAACATAGTTTGGAACATGAATGGGAACGTATATTGTAAACAATGCTGTGTGAACCATGAGGTTTGATGTCAGTATCTGCACCCTGGTACTCAGTGTGTATGTACTGCAATCACAGCACCAATATTTCCTGTGTTCTTCACCCAGAGGCTGTGCCAAAGCTGGGGAAAGTGTGCTGGTGCATGGTGCCAGTGGCGGGGTAAGTATTCCAAGGAGGCAGGTGATAGGGAATGCTGCTCTCTTGTCCTTGCTGTCTGCCTGGGATATGAATTATGGTCATATTTAGATCAATAAAGGGACTGGCAAATTAGGTTTTATTTCAGATACTCAGGGATACACTTGCTTAGAGCAAACAGCATTATTCCCAGTAACTGTGAGACTGCACAAATGCTGGTGTGAGGTCCCCAGTCAGAGGGACACATACTGAACAGGTGGAAGTTGGTCTGGAAGCTTTGTAACAAGTCTAACTCAGGCAAAACTGATAGTAGAAAGCTGTAATTTTCCCATATATACCAGCTGTTCTCAGTCCTCTTAGAAGGAATCAGTGGTGCAGGACAACTGTGCATTTCTGGGGTGTTTTTACTCACAAGCCAACAGCCAACTGCACAAGGAGAGACTCTGGAATGGATGAAGCTGTGGCGGAATACTATGTGAAATTGCACTTACAGTTTTCTTTGGTTTTACATGACAAGCTAATTTTAGATCTCTCTCATATATCATTCTAGTTTATCTCCCACACTGTGCCCTTTCTTGCTTGGTTTCTGCTGATGTACCAAACAGCTGCTATGAACGGGCAAACTTTCCTTAATTATTTGTTAGACAACAAAAAAATTAATTCAGATCTTACTCTGAGATACTAGAATGGCATTCAGCATCATTGCTTCTTTCTTTGTATTTTCATAAACTAAACGTAGTGCTTTTATTCTTACTGGAGTGCAAAGCTGGTAGGAGACGTGGAGAATTTGCTTTAGAAAGAGATCATTTAATCTATTTGTGAAGGGTGCAGAAGTGGTGTTAATAAAATTCGTGCCTGCAGATTTTCTTTGCAACATATAATGCTGGTGTCAATAGCAGGTGATTCTGTGAAGAGAAGAATTTCCCTGGCTTTGTGTAAGAAATATATGGCTCAGCTTTGATAGACAGAAAACCTTCTACATCAATTTATATCAAATGCTGATAGCCATTAAAAAAGTTCAAAACTTTTCTGTGCCTTTTTAAGTATTTGTTCTTTTTAAATGACTCTTTGGCTGGCTTTAAGATCCAAATTACTTATTATGGCTAAAACACATTACCAGGCCAACTTTTAAATGGGGAAGTTCCAGGTTGCTGGTAGAATAATTAAAATTTCAAATGCTAAGAAAGACACCCTCTTTTGTTTTTTTTCTTCCCTAAGGTGGGACTAGCAGCATGTCAGATTGCCAGAGCCTGTGGCTTGAAGGTTTTGGGTACAGCAGGAACTGAAGAGGGCATGAATGTGATCCTGAGAAATGGTGCTCACCAAGCCTTTAATCACAGAGACCCTAATTACATTGAGAGAATTAAGGTAGGCATGATGTCAGCACTGGGGGATGCAGGTACTAACAAATAAACAGTTGTTTGCTGAAGATTTTAAGGGGGATTTATGTAGGAGCAATAATGTACTACCTTTGTAATTTCTACACAAGGTAAAACTTTCCCAGGCTGGGAAAGCAGAGCTTTCCTCAGAGGCAGTGTCATTTGGAACTTACATTCAGCAAATTCCATTGTGGGAGCACACCATAAATCAGCACAGCAAAACGTGCTACAGTTCAGCTCATTAGCTGTAGTACAAAGGCTGTATTGAAAATTGAACAATAACCTGTAAAATGGATGTTTCCTGTAGCATATGAAATAAACGGTATTATCTGGGCACTGAAATAACATCCTGTGTCCTGTACAGGAGTGCACAGGGCCGGGGGGAGTGGATATCATCATAGAAATGCTCTCCAATGTCAACCTGGATGCTGACTTGCAGCTGCTGGCCCATGCAGGGAGGGTGATGGTAAGTGTTTGTGTCCCTGAGCAGGGAGGTGATGGTGGGTCTTTGTGTCACTGCCTTAGTCTGTGCATTCAGCATCACAATTGAACAGCTCTTACTTCGGACTTGTTTGGGCAGGTTGTTGGCTGCAGAGGTCGCATTGAGATAAACCCGAGAGACACTATGAGCAAGGAGTCAAGCATAATTGGAGTGAGTCTGTTTCTTGCAACTGAGGTGAGAAGCATTTCTATTTTAAAGTGTGCTTTGTTGGCTTGTTCCAGCACTTCTCTATTTCAAGTTAAAATCCTTTGTAGGGATGAAAGCATCATTTCACTGTAACTAACTTGGTTGTTCATTCCTTTATGTTTTGGCTCAATCTCAGAACATAGCAAAATATTTCTGGGTTGTGGAATTTGGCTTAACACTTGCATAAATTGTCAATGCTATTCTAAAATGCAAAGACCTTGCTGTAAACGCTGTGTTTGTTATGTGCAGGAGGAGAGACAGGAATGTGCCACGGCAGTCCTTGATGGCATAGAAGCTGGCTGGCTGAAACCCATTGTAGGCTTGGAATATCCCCTGGAGAAAGTATCCAAGGCTCATGAAGACATTATTTGTAGCAGTGGTGCCCGAGGAAAGATGGTGCTCCTTCTATAAAGAAGCACCTTTTTTCATTTATTTCGTAGCTGCTCTAACTGCACCTTTGCTTACATGGTTCACTGAATGTATGTTATAAACATACCTTTGATCAGGTTTGACAGTAGCAAGAAAATGCTCACTTAAATGAATTAATTAACAATCTGTTTCTTTTTGTAATGAGCAGTTTCATTTACTGTAAAGTAATAAATCTTTTTTGACTGATGTGTAAATAATAAATTTTCTCTGCTGCTGTGGCATGACACTGCAGAGGAAGGTAGGGTTTGGTGTCATGCTGTGCGTGAAGGCAGAGTGAGGCCACTAGGTAGTAGAGAACGAAGCTGCTTACAGATACTCAAAATTGAATAACTCAGTGTGTGTTAATTAGAACTGTAAATTCTTTTAGCCATGAAATCTGTCTTAACTCAAATTTTGTCACACAGTTTACTTGAAATAAAAGATTTTTCTGACAAAATGGTTCACTTTCCAGCTCAAAAGATGGGCAGAATCTCTTAAACATGAACTCTTTGGAACATGCCTCAAAGTCTGAGGTGACAGTGTCCTGGCTTATCCACAGGGACTGTCATTCTGGAACTGCATACTGGTATTTACCTCTCTAGAACTGATGATAGTGATTCCTGGATGGTTAATGGCTGGTCATGAGGATTTCAGTTCTTCCTGTGTTCTGGGTCCCTGGCTGCACGGAGAGCAGGGCTGCGTGGCTCTTGTGGCATGGAGAGTTCCTGTGAAATTCCTGAGCGCTGTTCTCTGGAGTGAGCAGAGCACAGCCTCAGCAATGGTGCTTGTGTGCAGATGTCAATATGGGGTAACGGTGCCATCACACCAAGTAATTTCATTGTGTCTTGTTCTCACAAACCTTAAATCCACTGCACAACGGATGGCTTTTCCAGGGAAGAAGATGGAAGGTTTCTAGAGTTAATGATTTCAATCTAGTGTTTCAGTGAGTGCTTTTGGATAGCTGCTGGGGTTGGCTCAGCTGTGGGGAGGTGAAAGTCAGAACAGTTCTCTGGTCTGTCCTCACTGCCACTGTTCCAAAGGGCTGTGTTTGTCACAGGGTTTGTCACCAGAAGGTGTCAGAGCAGTTCTGTGTTATCACGTTGCAGCTGCTCTCTGCCAGGTGATCTGGCAGAATGGCACAGCAGGACTGAGACTGACTCCTTAAGGAATGTCATCTAACGTTTATTCTTCTGTCCATTTCCAATGTATTGTACAAATGGAAGGGATTGTTTTAATTTTGGAAAAAGTATTGTGAATAGAACTAATGATGTAGGACTGAAGTGTGTCTGATCTGTGCAAAACACCCATCTAGAGAATGTCAACCTGGAGAGTGCTTGGTTTGGCTCTCTTTTTGGGACATGCTGCCCCTTGGCAGTGCAGAAAAGGATGGAGGAAAAGGATGAGGATCTCAAACAATTGAACTGGGCAGAATAATTTAGTTAGGTTGTTGAGTAGCTTCTCCTGATTTGATTGGATGGGATTTCGGAGGCAGCAGTTCCCAGTGGCAGCCTGCTTGGTGCTGCTGTGGGTGGTTGGAAAAGTTGCAAGCCAGCCTGGGCATCTGCAGGAGAGGTTTGGGGTTCAAAGCAAGGAATTGCATACAGTGCCAGGGTCTGGCAACTGCTGTTGTATGTGTTTCTGAAACAGAAAAGAGTGGAACTGTTGAAAAGCAGCTGCTCTTGGTTAATCTCATTGTGCCCACAATAAATCCTGCCTATGCTTTCTAGTTATTAAAAGTGCCATCCCCTCTCCATTGCAATTGTCCCCTGTGTCTGTTCCTGACTTCTTCCTGTGCTGGAGGATGGCACAATATATTAATGAGACTTTAATTACAGGGTTGGAAAGATAAAATATCAAGAGAATATTGATGTTCTTAATAGTTGCTCCCTTTACAGAAGGCAGATCAATATTGAGTGTGGGTGGATCATGCCTGAGGGCAGTGAAGTCCTTTAACATTTTGGAGCAGGTGCATCGTGGGGGAAGGTTGCTCTTCCACAGGGATCTCCACTCGAATCAGTCTCTCTGGCCCCTGGAAGCATCACCTGTGAGTTTGTTTTTCAACTGGGATTCACAAGAGTGGCAGGAAGAAGGGAAAAACAGAAGCATGGAAGTGTGGCTGTAGCTCTGTTATTTCAGTAAATCAGGCGGTCATCACCGTGCACACTTTGGAGCTTCCTGTCATCTGTACTGAGAGATGGAAATCAGGATTGGTATCGGAAATACATCCTGTCACCTTGTGCTGCATTTTTAAGTTCGTGGATCTGTGTTGTAGGAAAATGCCTTTGCCATACCGTTATTTTTTTCCCCCTTTCCTTTTTTTCTCCTTTTCCTTTTTTCTTTTAACTCTTTTCTTGTCCTTTCTCCCTCTGCCTCTTTCCCCCTTTTCCCTTCCCCTGCCCTGGCAGCCCAGAATTGCTGCAGCCCAGGTGCCCCCAGCCCTGTTGCTGGCCCGGGGCTGTGCTGGGGCCTGTCCCCATTGGCGTCCCAGGTACTGGTGTTCAGTTCTGGGCTTCTCAGGACAAGAAAGACAAGGAGTTACTGGAGAGGGTCAAGCGGAGGCCATAAGGATGATGAGGGGTCTGGAACGTCTCTGATGAGGGGAGATTGCAGGAGCTGGGCCTGGGAAGGCTGAGAAGGGTTTTCATCAATCCATATAAATACCTCCAAGGCAGGTGCCAAGAGGATGACGCCAGACTCTTTTCAGCATCAGGACGTGGAGGAGCAATGGCCATAAACCAAAACAGAAGAAGTTCTACCTGAGCATGAGGAAGGGCTTTCCATGGAGGTGGCAGATCACTGGAATAGCTGCCCAGGGAGGGTGTGGAGTCTGACTCTCTGGATACATTCCAAACCCACATGGACACTGTGTAATCTGTTCCAGGTGACCCTGCCCGGGCAGGGGGGTTACACTGGGCGATCTCCAGAGGTTCCTTCCAATCCCAACAATTCTGGAATTCTGTGACGCCGCGGGGCAGCGGGGGCGGCGGGCGGAGCACTGGCTGCCTCCCTCTCTCCTTCCCTCTCTCCCNATCGCTGAGACCCCGCGGGCATCGCTGAGACCCCGCGGGGAGCGCTGAGACCCCGCGGGCATCTCTGAGACCCTGCGGGCATCTCTGAGACCCCGCGGGGAGCGCTGAGACCCCGCGGCCGCCCCGGGCGCCGCCACCATGAGCGCTCCGCAGCCCCGGTGAGTGGCGCGGGGGGCCGGGCCGTGCAGGTGCCGGTGCCCGGGCAGTGCCGGTGCCGGGCAGTCCCGAGCAATGCTGGGCAGTCCCGCAGTCGGTCTCGGCCTTTCAGGTCTGCGGGAGCAGTGCCAGGGCCGGGGCCAGCAGCGGCGCTCAGGGTGCGGGTGCCCCCGCACAGCCCGGGGCTCCGCTCGGCTTTGCGGTCCGGGCAGCGCCTCCCTCGGCGCAGCGGGGATGGAGCCGCGGGATGGGCCGGGCGCTGCAGGGGATCCCCTTGACCTGCAGGTCCTGAGTTCAGAGAATCCAGACTTCCCCGGGCTGATATGAAGGACAGATAGTGAGAAACGGGGAATCTCTGCAGGTTTCCATGGCAAAATTTGGCACATCCTGCCGTAGTGGGTGGTGCTCTGAGTAAAGAAGCAATGATTGGACTTGCTCATGGCCTCACAAGAAATCAGCAGAACAGGTGTCCTTTGGCTCCCAGTTGCATGCCTGGTTGTGTGGTTGAAGGCTTCCTTAGGGAGGGAATAGCCCACAGATGCCAGGGAGAGAGCATGGGAGCCACGATCCCCTGTGACTCTGCCAGTCAATAACTGGCACCTTGGTGCTCCTTCAGATCGTTTATTTGGTGGTCACTGATTTAATTGCATTGTGAAATATTAACTGTGAAGACTTGATTTGCAAAACATGTAGGGCCCCTGCTGTGGCTTTGTCTTGTTATCCTTCCAACTAAGTAATAGCAGTCTTACAAATCATCAGGATACACAGCATTGGCTCTGAGCGTAGTGCTTTGGGTAAGCTGCCAGCTGAGAACAAAGATACTGTTAATACTGACAGTGATCATATCATCATAGAATTCTAAATATCTGGAAATATAAAATTACTGACCTGATAGTGACATGTTGTCATTGGCTGTGATGCCAGAGAAACAAACGTGACAGTAATTTTAGTAAGAGCTTCAGACCTGCTCCTAGAAACTGCAGATCAGTCAGTCTAGGTTCTGCACCAGGAAAATTGTTTACAATTCTAATAAAACCTCAGCATTTTTGGAGAGAAGAACGAACTGGATAAATGGGCAGAGAAAAAGGAGTCCCAGGAGTACCCAGAAAGGGATGTAGTGGCTGTGACACACAGGCTGTATAGACATGACTAAGGTTGGTGTTTTTACCTTGCTGTGTGTTTTGCTAACATGAATTTTGTCAGTTCTGCACTTCTGCCTGTTGGAGAGGTTTCAGAGGTGATGTTTTTGAGTGGTACTTAAATATTGGAATCTGGGAGAAAACTGCTCAAACAAGAACTTCTGTTCCCCTTTTGTTGATCCACATGCAGGAGCAGAGACCAAACAGGAGCAGTGTTTGCTTTGCTGGAGTGTCCCTGCCTGTTCCTGAGGCACTGTCCATGGTGGTGTTTGTGGCTGCAGAGCGTGCTGGGGCTGGCACGAGGGCTCCTCCACGCAGCATGGCAGTGGCCAAACCCCAGTGGGTCCTCTTGCATCCTTTTCAGTGCTTTAATGGCTTTGGTTCCGGCCCAACATCTTTTCTTATTTCCTCCAATGCCCCTTTTGAACTCTGATTCAGCATTTTTGAGGATCAGATTGTTTGTAATTTAAAAGAGAAAATACCTGTAGCAAGGTGTCTGTGCAACAGAAATTGCCACATCACTGTGATCAGGTGGGAGCTGCATTTTGACTAGTTATGTGGTCCAGGAAATGTTACATGCAAGAAAGCGAATGAAAAGGAATGAGACTGAGTTTCTTTTCTGCCTTGACATGCAGTTGCCAGGTGATACCATAAATCAGTACTTAGCACAATTGGTGGAATCTGCAGTGCAAACTCTGGATTAAAAAGGTAGCATAGAACAGTTGCTAGAGTACCAATGCTTAAATCAATAGGCATACCAGGGTAAGCTGCATTGCTTGTTTGTTTAAAGTTTAGTTTATTGTTGGCAGCTACCTGCGAGGTTATTGTGAAACCCCACATAAATTCTTGTAAATACATGATCTCTTTTTTTTAAAAAATAAGTTGTTGCTTCTTTCCTTGAGTATGTTTTTGTGTGTGGCAGCTCAGCCTGGCAATAGACATTTGTCTGAATTATCCAGCTGAAAGGGATATAATAGACGTACAATGGCATTTAAATCTACAGACAAGGAGAACAAAAAAGATCAGTCTCTTGTTGTGTAACTAAAGCACATCCTGCCCAGAGAGCCCAAAGGTCAAGCTGAATGTATTACGCAAGATGTACCTGAGTGTGTAAATTGTACAAATTTGAATGGATTTACAGCATTACAAACTGCAGCCTACTGTCACCAAATTTGTTATTTGCCCTGTTTTATAGAGGGGGAAGTAAGATACAATTGTGCTAAGACCTAAAAACATATTTACTAATTATGAATGCTTCAGTTTTTGTGTTCAACTCTCACATCTAAGATTTAGTTTTTGGATGCTCTGATCTTTGGTAGCTTGATGATTGGGGTGAGAACCTGGCACAGGTTGCCCAGAGAAGCTGTGGCTGCCCCATCCCTGGGAGTGTCCAAGGCCAGGCTGGAGGAGGCTTGGAGCAACCTGGTCTATGGAAGATGTCCCTGTCACCAAAAGGCCCCAGGCAGAGTGGCTGGGGAGGGGGATCTGTGCAGCTGGAATCCAGCTCCAGGTATTGTGTGGCACTGCCATGCCCAAGGTCAGGGTGTATCATCCCAGGGGGCTGCTGTGGGAGCCGATGGTGGGTGGTGGAGGCTGTCAGGGCTGGGACTGTCAGCCTGTCAGTGGTTCCACACTGAGCTGCTCTGCCTTACGTACAACTCACTTGTTTATGATACAAATTTTGTGGAGACCAGAAGATGTTGCTTTTACATAAGCTAATGGACATTTATCTGACAAAATTGGGTATGATTCACCAAGGCAGCATTTTTTACAGCAAATTAGGGGGTAGTTCTGTTTAATTTAAACTGTAACAATTTGTCAGTCAAGGGAATTATAAACATCTGTATTGATTTTGTTGCAGATTTCTTGCAACCTACAACAGCCTTACAGACAAACACCTGGCTGGATATTTCAGCAATGCCAGGATCAGACGGCATCTTCAGAGATCGGGACTGGTGAGACACAAAATTTTCACCTCAGTTCAACATTCAATTCAGAATGTGTTTATGCTTTTGTTCTTTATTTATTTTTGCTCATTTCCCTCTGCCAAGTCTTTCAGTGTGCAAAAATACAGCATCATATTGATTCACTCAGGGGTTTCACATGGAAATGGAAACATTTTTGACTTGACTGGTTGTTTAAATAGCTTTAGTGTTATTTTTCAAAAGTGTTTAATGGAAAACTGAAGGATTTGCTAAAGATGAATGTGCTGAACATTTTAAAAAACACTGATGCACTCCAAGGTGAGATTCTGTTTTGCACAGGCAGCTGCAACCCTTAGCAGGAGGAAGGCAAGTGTTTAATTCCGTCCACCCCCTTGCTCAGTGGCCCATGAGAAATAAGGCTGAGCCTTTGGCTGTTAGAAATGTGGCTGCTACTCTCTCCATTTGGCAGGTGGGACTCATGGGGTCAAAGACAGACCTGTGCTGGAGAGTTCCAGCACCATGGCAGGGGCAGAGGTGGTAGCTAAACAGGAGGAGGAAGTGGTCTTCCTGGGAAACTGCAGTTTCAAAACATACTTTATTCCATCTTCTCCTTTTCAGTAACATTGTATTTGTGCATGGCAGATCTCAAGGAGTGGAAGAATAATACCTGAGAAGGAATACCGGCTCAATGTCATGAGGAGGGACCACCAGAGATATGTCCAGGAGTGCCTGGCTCGTGCCATATTTCATAAAGTCCTTGACATGGAGGTATGCCCTTATTGTGGATGTGTGGGCCTTCTCAGGTGCTTCCTTGCTGACAGCCAGCTTGTACTGGGCTGTTTTCCATATGTGGCCTCATGCTCCCCTGGAAGGTTCTCTCCCTACTGGGAAAAAGGACAGTCTCTGTGCTTGACATTCCCTACAGAATTCCCTACACAGGCCGCTCATTGTCAAGCCCTGCTGTCACGAGAACAGACTTCCTCACTGCTTTTCAGCAGCCCTCATATTATGTGATGATATTCACAGGACTATTTTGCTTAAAAAAATTCCTAATAAAAAACAGAAGTTTGAACACGTTTTTATTTATCATCTGAGTGCAAAATTTGGGCACAAATCACAGTGGTGATTCGGGAGTAGAGTTGGTCCTTATAACTTTACCAAGTTAGTTTACCAGTGCTCAGTTGTTCCCTTGGCTGTGTGATTATAAGCAGGTGAAATGCAAATGGATTCAATCCATAGTAATTTTATTACAGAGCTCAGTGAGCCAGGCCACGGAGAAGGCATGGGACAAGCAGGACAGAAGCAAGTGTTCTTGCATTTGCTGACATCTCGTAATGCCCATTAATGCGATTTCTCTTCCTTCTACATTTGTAGCGTCATCATCAGCTGGAAATAAAACGGACACTTGAATATTCTGCGAAGAAGGAGAGGGTGCAGAAAATCAAGGTAAGGCTTGAGTGCTGCTGTGTGCTGATGGCACCTGGCAGCTTTGCCCAGGGTTGAGTGACAGCCACAAGTCTGGCCAGAGATTCATTGAACCAAGTGCTCTGTCTCTGATGTTTATGGAAAAGTACAAGAAACAGGCAACTAAAGGATGATCCTGCCGCATGTTACATCTCCTTCTTCCTCTGTCCAGAAGTTCAGTAACTTCCATCCAAGCACCTAATTCCTTCTGAATCTAGTTATTCTTCTGGTTCTGCAGTGTTCTTCAGGGGAAGATTTAATAATGAGTTGTATGACATGGTACCTCCTTGCATTTCTGGACAGTAATTAGTGTATTTACTGTCTTTTATCTCTGTTGGATACTCCATTGTTCTCAGTATGAAAAAGTTAAGAACTGTTCTCTTTTTCCAAAGCATCTATAGTTTTACATACCTTCTTCATATTCCTTCTCAGTTTTACAAGCTGAAGACCCTCAGTCTGCATCTTTGTTAGCTGAGCTTCTCATTACTGTTGCTATTTTTTTAACCTTTTCTAGTTCTACTATTTCTGTTTTGAAATGGGGAGCCAAAACAGGATGAATAATTCAAGATACATTCTTCTCACAGTAATTCTAGACCCTCTGTGCTTTTGACTGCTGCTGAGCACTGAGCTCATGTGTTCAGTCATTTGCCTCTCCACAGGATTTGGGCAGAACCGGCATGTGAGTAATGAAAAGAGGTTTCAGGAGCTTTCACTTTGCTGTCACGTAGGTCGAGCTTGATTCAGTGGTTAGAGTCATGGAAATTCCACAGAAGTCAATGATTCTCCCCCTGAAGTCACTTGCGTTCTCCTGAGAGAAGTTGCTCTCTTTTTGGTAGAAACTTGCTGTATTAGGAGTCAGAATGCTTTGAGAAGAGTGCATTGAGAAGCTGGCTGCTTCTTTAAGCAGCTGGGAAACAATGCCAGATCTGTTAAATTGTAAATAATGCATCTATAAAGGTAAAGAAAGGAGATTTTCCTAAAAGACACTGGTTACTATGGGAATTGCAGAGGTGGTGTTGTGGTAGAAAGTCACCCTGTGGAAGCAGCAATTGCAGCACCCTATCAAGGAATCCTTCACTTGGATAATTTTGGAACATAAACTTCCTTCAGTGAGATGCCCGCAGATACCTGATCTGTACATGCTGTGCTGCTATGCTGGGATGCAGAAGCCTGGCTGGAGCTACTGGTGTAATTTAAGTCTCTCCTCATCTGTTCAGTGAATTTGGCTGGGTTGCTTGTCTGAAAGGAAAGGAGGAGGGGAGATGGCTGATCGAGGGAAGCTGAGACACAGAGCTATCTGTTTCCAGTGGGCTGTTACTTCCAGTGGGGTGTTGATGAGGAGAGACGGTGGAGATGGGCCTTGGTCAGAGCAGGGAAGAGGCAGGTGCACTCAAATTTAAAAAGAAAGAGCCTTCAAATAAACCAAGAACTAGGAGGTACACAGAAATAGGCAGATGAATTGAATCTGGGGGTTCAGCAGCTGGAGACAGCTGGAGGAAAATGAATCAGAGCTGGGGACAAGTATTCTCACTTGTCTTTTCACATTCTCCCATTATTTCCTTTCCTTCCTTAACCAGGTCCATCAGGTGAGCTGATCATCACAGCTGTCCAGTGAAAGAGAGATGTAATGAGGCTCAGACATCACTGTTAGAGTATTTAGTGCCTCAGAGACATACATTTGTGTACTTTCAGGTGGAACAATTCAGAAGATCAGTGGAAGATGCCATCCCAATGCATTCTCCACATCCACCGCTCGGTCCAAGGAACCGTAATGGGCTCCATCCTTCAGTGGCTGGAGAACGAGCTGGTCGCTCACAATGGGTGAGTTTCACCAACTTCTCCAAGGGCTATCATGTAAGTGTGGATAACTGGAAATGTGCACATGGACTTGTGACATCTATACTTAGTACAGAGCACTGACTGCCCAGATCATTCTGGATTAGGGCCTCATCCTTAATCACCTGAGGCTGATTTCCTATTTGCAGGGTTGTGTCATGAAAGAGGAATTTCCAGAAGAAAGAGTTGCAGGAATGCCACATCAGACCTTATTAAAAAAACCCAAACAAAACTTTTGCTCTCTGATAAATCTGCTTCAATCTTTCCCTTTTAGCTGCCTCATGAGATGAGTCAGTATCAGTGCATTGGGCATCGTCAGTGAATACCAGAGCTGTATTAGTATACACATGTTGTAAAGTCCTGAAAGCAGTGGAGGTCTTTTAGAAAACAGAGTTGAAGGGGTGAAGTCAGAGTGGAGCTCGTTTCAGAGGGCTATGCTCTGGAGCTCTGGCTTTCTCTCAGCAAAGAAGGGATGTTAATATACTCTGAAAATATAATGATACTAAAGCCTATGCTCAAAGGTCAAGTATATAGTTCAGTTTTAACTGGTTTTCTGTATCAATAATTGGTGCAGATTGAAGGGAGGTTTTCAAGTCCTGAATGACCTTCTCTCCATACAGAGGGCACCTGGACTTGGAGTTGATTATAGTGGTGGACATCCTTCTCATCAGCACCAACCCAAGGAACCTGCATCCTCTAGGGTGGTGAGTTACCTCAGTTAAACTGTGCTGTTAGGCTGTAAAATTTTTACTTGGTATTCTGAAGGGTATACAAGGACAAGATGAAACAAAGAAGTCAGAAAAAAGCTGAGTTTTGAACAAAAATAGGCATGGACTTTTTTGTACATTCTCTCAGTGTCCATGTGCTGAAGTCCATAGCACACTGCTACAGTTCCTGTGACTTCATTGTGTTTACTTTAAGGCTGTGTGGTGAAGAACAGTAGCAAACCCTGTATTTCTGGCTAAGAGTTGTTTTGGATGCTACAGTTTTGGATGGTCAGTTAGAGGTGCCTAAAGAAGTCTGGCTCTTTGGAGGCAGACTAGAAAATTCCATGTCCTGGAGGTACCTGAAGTCACTCATTTCTTCCAGATATCTTCATCAGTGCTATTTTTTTCCTTTGTGGCGCTACTCTGCACTGTAAGTTATACACTGAGATCTTATTGCTGTTTTCTTTTTCTTTTTGTAGAGTTCCTGGCGACCAAATACAGCTCCAGGGAAGGTACAACAGCCGTTTCACCTCCAGCCCCTTCGCAGCCAGGCTGCAGCAGCGTCTGTACCAAAGGCTTCCCAACAGAAGTGCCACATACTGGAATGGGATCGGCAGTTTGCCCATGGGGTGAGGCTGTATGTCATTCCGAAAATAATAGCATTTTGGGGCAGTTTTATAATACTGCTTTAATACTGTTGTTGGCAGAACTGTGTGCTGCAGGGAACATGCCTTTCAAATGGCAGCGGCTTTTATTTGAATGCTCCTTTTTCATGTTCCCTTAACGACATTGTCTTACTGCTCTAACACCCAGTTCTTGATCACAGCGAGGAAAAATGTGGTGACTTACCTGTTATAGTATAAAATTTTTCTGCATACAAAATGTTCTCCCTCTATGTAAATTTTCTGTTACGCAGAGAGGGAGGCAAACACCTGGTTAAGACCAGTAACTCTGGAATATTTACACTTGCAATTGTTGCAAGTTTTTGTCTTCATCTACAGCTGCAAAGTAGCAAAAAACTCCTTTCTTTAACCATTCCACCTACTAAGTCACACCATTGGATTCAAAGAATGAGAGTCAAACATGATCCTGATACATTCACTGTCACTTTCAAGTGATATTTGGAGTTGTGTTCTGTTCTAGAAAAACATAATGTAATTGGCTTTGTGATATGATTTCAATAGGATGAGAAGATTTTAGAGTGGGACTGTAACCTGCTATCATTGTCTGGAAGTCACTGTATGAATAGGTCCCTTCTGCTCTGCATTTGCTCTGTGTTGGGATGGTCACAGTTCTTTCTCCAAGACTTTGTTAGTACTATTTACGTCTACTCAAATTATGGGTGATTTAATGGTTTCTTTAATGTTCACACCTGACAAAACAGTTAAATCAGGTGTCACTATGAGAACATGATGCAGAGCTCAGAGCCAGAGCATGAAGCATTTACAGAACTGGTTCTATGGCCATGTCTTACTCCTCACAATTCTGTTTGCATTTCATTCTGGAGGAGGACTAAATCTCCACTCCGATGGGGAAGCAGCATTTTGAACCCCATTTTGTGTAATAGATGCCAAGTACTGTTCCTGATGGACAGCTCTGGGTGCTCTGGGGTGTGCTTTCCAACTGTGAGTGCAGCTCTGCTGTGGGGCTTTGCAGGGTTCTGTCCCAGATCAGAGCTCTGCAGGGCTGCAGGCAGAGCTTGGTTTGCAGTCTTGTCTGTATCTCTGAGGGTGACATTTTCAATCTGCATGTTACCTTGCAAATTAAAAGAAAGGGTTTTAGCACAGAAATGTTTTAATTAACATAGTGCTGGCCCCAAGTTAAGGAGCTGTTCCAGAAGGATGTGTGCTGCTAAATGTACCAAGCAGTCAGGCCACAGCCAGTTCCATACACTCAGGAGCTGGTTCTGCAAAACCTATGTCACCTGGTTAAAATGTTGTTTCAGGGGGAGAGGAGTGACTTAAGGCTTCTGAATTCAGTGGAGCACGTGACTGGTGTATCCCCATATCAGTTGCCCGTTGTCAACCCTTGTGTGGTGCCAGTGCCACCCCCCCGCCTGCACAGAGGGGACAGGGGTGTCCCTACAGGGAGAAGTGGGGTGCCCACAGGGAGACGGTTTCGTCCCACCACCGCA
Source organism: Scytalopus superciliaris (assembly GCA_013400415.1). Classification (NCBI taxonomy): domain Eukaryota; kingdom Metazoa; phylum Chordata; class Aves; order Passeriformes; family Rhinocryptidae; genus Scytalopus; species Scytalopus superciliaris. Next base: position 646,002 of record VXBX01000690.1, on the reverse strand, counting down.
TCAAATGACACAGGGCAACTTTTAACAAAGGTAAGTTATCTCTGTCTGTGTACAGGTGTATTACCTTCCTCACTGGTGTGTTTACCTAATGCTGAAAAGTGTGCATACCTAGTTAGCATAAAGGAAATGTATAACTATAAAACGTATAACTTTTAAAATATATAACTGCTGTACATGCCCCTGTAAACTAAAACATTTGGTGTTTGTCATCAGTTGGGGAGAAAAAAGGTGCTGAACAAAAACGCATAGGACCTTTCACTTCAGTCAGTCCTATTGTGCCTCTGGCCATAGCTGGCACTAGAGCTCCAGGGATTTGTGAAATGCGTCAAGTGTATGAGCACTGCATTGGTTACACTCTGTCTCCAGCCAGTTTTGACTCCTACAAATAAAATTGTAGGAACTCCAGATTGGGAGGGATCATATGGGTTATTAAACACAGTCCCTGCAATCTTGAGCTATTCAGTGAAATGTATTTTCAGTTTGAAATATTTCCCTGCCCCTCTGCATGTTACAAACACTTTCCCATTTAATCAGCTCAGTGCCTGTTGCAAAAGCCTGGAAGCCTCAAGTGTGTGCTGCACAGGTGTGAGCTTTCTGTTCTCCTGTTGGAGCTGGAAGCTGAAGGCATTTCTGTGTGTTTCCTGCTGCAGAATTCTGGAGGGTTTCCTAAGTCCCCGTTATGCAGCAATGCTGTCATCACCATGGCCTACCTAGGAAAGAGTGTGCATTTGTCTCATGATGATGCTGATTACAGGGATGAAATCAAAGTCTATCAGCAGCACTGTGGAGGAGAAAACCTTTGTGTCTACAAAGGCAAGCTGTTGGAAGGAGGTAAGGATAGAGTCAATGAGTTCATATTGATTCTGGCAACCTATTTTCTGGCTAAAACTTTGCTGTGACAATGAAGTTATTTCAGCTGAATTCAGTCAAGATACCTGCATCCAAGGATTTTTATATTGTCTGCCTCCACACTAAATCTGGATCTACTGTTCCATGATTGAAAGTGAGGTTACAATTACTTTTTCAAATGATAGTAAAAGGAATTTAGAGAACTGATTTAACAAAATACTGTAGCTTAGATAAATTTTCTATAGAGGTGCATGTTAATAGAGTAGCTGTAGCAGTAAACTGTCCTTAAAGAGGATTTATCTGCGTTGCTAAAGTACATCAGCACATGTTGCTTATTATTCCAGAAGGAAAAGTACATAGTGGGAGCCCACTTCTCATCTCTTTTATGTGAGTGTAATTTCATCACACCAATAAAAGGTGAATTGTTTTCTGGGAAATCGGGCACATAAAATGGCTGAGTGTCTCTGACCTCTGTTCTGCTATAGCAGTGAGTGGCCAAACTGACAGTGTGTTCACTTGCTCTAGCTATGTCCACCTTGGGTCCTGGGGCTGGCAAGAGCCAGGGCTGTGTGTGTAGAGGGCTAAGACTGTGACCAATGGATGAATAGAGCTGAGGATCCCACAGCCTGGCCACAGAAGGCTGGGTGCTGTGCTGATGCAGGTGAGATAGAGCAATCACCCTAGGCTGACAGTGAAGTGCAATGTTTTTCTTTGAACCCTTTCTTTCTGTGATTGCAGAGAACTTCCAGTTCATCTCCAAAAGGCACCATGGTTTTCCGTTCAGCCTCACCTTTTTTATCAATGGGTTGCAAGTCGACAGGCTGAGCTGTTGCTGTGAGTACAAACATCAGAGGCGTTCCAGGCTCCGAGGCAGACACAGATACTTCAGGTTTCTCAATGTGGAGGGAGCATCTCCTTGCTACAGGTATGGAGATGAGTATAGTTTGCTTGCCAGGACTTAGCATTTAGAGAGTTTTTAACTTGTTCCTCTTTCATCTTTCTGGCTCCCCACAGCTCTGTGGAACCTGCTCTGTTTCTCAGCACCCCTTGGACTGTGCAGGATTGAGGTTACCTGTCAGGGTCTCACCTCCAAGGGTGCCATCACAGCTGGTTTCCTGTACCTCCTCAGTCTCCCTGTGTCGTGTGTGTGGCACAGGCAGTGTTGGTGCTGGCTGTGTCGGGCTGTTGGAGGTGGCCGAGCACTGGGCAGTGACTGTGGGGTGGGGTTCATGTGCCACCCGCATGCCTCTGGCCCAAGTGACAGTGAAACAAGTATCAAGCTGTGGTTTTCAGAGACTATTTTGCATATAATTTATTTTTAAACAGCTCTGCCTCTGAGATGGGATTCTGCTATGATATCCCCAGCTGCAGAATAAGGCAGCACTGAATGCTGGCCATGGTTCAGAAACCAAATCTGTGCAGAAGGGTCTTGGGTTAGGATGAAAGTCAGTGGTGTGACCAACAGCTGTGGTTCTGCCAAGAAGCTTTAATTGTCATAAAACATTTCTTTTCTGTGATTGCTAATTCAGGCCAGACAAGTAAACTTCTGGACACATGGATACTTTAAAAACTTTTGTGTTCTTTTAATGAATAATTTTTAAAACAGCAGGAAGCAGTTGGAACAAGAGACTCTCCACAGAGCTGTACCCAGTTCCTTCACATATGGACTGAATTCTAAGAAAAAAAGTTACTTTATTGTACCACTGCTGATAATGACCTGAACTCACTATGTTTGCTGCTCTCCATTGTTCACAGAAAGAAAAATGTGATACTTCCCAATCTGTGTTATTTTGTAGGTGCATTATTGAGATGGGCCTGGACAAAAAGCTGCCCCCACCCAAGAGGAAGATGGAGTACCATGTGGACAAGCATGTGGATTCCTGGGATTATGCAGTGCACAGTGAGCCAAATAACAGCAGTGTTGAGCAGAAATCAGTGAAAAATTCAGTGTTAGTCATCTTACCAGGTCATGAAGCAGGAGTGGAAACCCGTGAGGAAAAACTGGAGACTGGAGAGGAGTACAGAGAAGAAGAAATGGCAAATCAATCTAGTCATGAGAGTGAAGACAGTCAGGAAGATATCAATAAAAATGGTACAGTATTCCTAAACATGAGCAGGGGATGAGAAATGGGAGAGGATGATTTTGGAGAAGGTATGGGACTGTGGGCCTCTGACTTCCCTGGGGCTTGAGAAACGTGGTGATGCTTGTGTCTGGGAAACAGAACTAGTGGGGCTCCTTTCAGCCACGCAACAGGATGAGGTGGTTTGCAAGAGCCAAGAAAGTGAGTAAGTAAGGATGGTGAGGCCCTGGCACAGGGTGCCCAGAGAAGCTGTGGCTGCCCCATGCCTGGAAGTGTCCAAGGCCAGGTTGGATGGGGCTTGGGGCAATCTGGTCTAGTGAAAGATGTTCTCTTCCATGGAAGAGGCGTCAAGCTCAGCCTCTGCCTCCACTCACTCCTTATCATAGTCTTCTTCAGAGGCAGTCACATTAGAGAGGGATTTTAATTCCTGCTTCCTATTCCTGTTTTTGCTTTCATAGTTCTGCGGTGTGACTGCTCAGCTGCCTTGTTAAGCCCTCCAGATGTGCATTTGGGATTAATCAGCCCTTTTTCCTTCAGGAGGAGCTGCCCTTCTGACAGTTACCTAAGGAGGCCTCACTGCCAACACTGCAATTGGAATCTGAATTGATTTTTAATACAGAAAATAAATTTCCTTATTCCCTTAGTTGTCATTGTCTGGGTAATTGTTTATTTGCCTAATTGGTTCTGCATCAGGAACTCTTCATTTCTGCCCTTGGCATTCTGCCACTTCAGTACATTAAAAGCCGTGTTGGAAAGAAGGAGGTGAGGAATGATGGCCACAAGGGACAGCTGGTGTGGCAGCAGTGGCAGTCACCTGCATGGGCATAGGGAATCCCTGATAGCAGCAGAGTGACTGGATTTTAGGTGGGAATGGCTGCCATCTCTTGTGCTGGTGCCTGGGGTGTGCATAGTGCAGCCTTGGAGGGGAAGGGCAGTGTTCTTTAATGCATCTTTATCTACAGATCTGAGCAAAGTTATTTATCAGATGCCACAGCTTGTCAGGTGAGTGCCTGGCTGAAATCCAGACATGTGGATGTAACAGTGGTAATTCTGTGCAAGCTTCGTTTTTTCTGGGATTTCCCCTGGGCCTGAAGGAGCTCTTCAGAGCAGTGTTACAACAGAATGCCTCTGCAGCACCCTTTGGCTGGGTTTAATTAAATTCATTGTGTTTGTAAGACACTTCTTTTCTATTTAGCCTTGTCAATCTACATTTATCATACCTTGTACTACAATATATTACCTTTCTCCAGCTTTCTTGATTGCTTGTAATTTTTTTTAATCACAACCAGTTTTTCTCCTGTGGTAAGAGACTCTTGCATTTAATTTCTGAGTTTGCCTAGCTCTTAATTTTTCTGGTCCTTTCCATGGGTAATGATTTTGTTTGGTTTTGTTTTAATGTATTAATCATACTTGGTGCATCAATCAGTAGTCTTGCTGCATTTTTGCTGCTCTATGAAGAACACAATGGTTTTTTATGACAACGTATTCTTATGATTTCTATCTGTGGTCTTAGATTCTCTCATTGCTTTAAAAAGATTGAGTAAATATAAGGGCAAAAGGAGATGAATTAAATTAACCTCTGTCTGCTTAAAAAGAACTTTTTTAGTTGTGAATTCTCTTTCCTGTCTCACAGTACGATTCTTTTATTTTAGAGTATGATGAAGATTTTGAAACAGATGAAGAAGTTAATGAAGAGGGACCGACTGCTGGTCAAAAAAATGGAATGTCAGAGTCATCCTCAGATGATAAAAACTGTAATTTAGACCATGGAAAGGAGAGTGGAACCTCATCCCAAAAGGCACTGCAGGCATCTGGCAGTGAGAAAGATGAAAGTGATGGTTATTCTGACAGGGACTCTGAGAATAATCAAGAAGGTTAGCTTTGTTCCTAACGAGGCTTAGAGAAGCTGACCTGATGCATGCTTTACAGTGTGTGTGTCCAGTGTGTATGGTGGGTCTGCCTAGGGAAACCTATGCCATTCCTACTGACAAAAGACAGCTGTTTTTTCTGTTATTAATTCTACGTCTGCCACTGAATTGCAGACAGCCCCCTGGCAGTGGGAGTGTGGGCTTTTTCTGAGCTGTTTAGGTGCTGAAATGGAGATGGAGCCAGGCAGCAGGTTGGCAGGGTAGCCCCCATGTCAGTGGGACTCACACCTAAGAAGCTGTGACCCCTTTCACCTTCTCAGGGGTCCCAGAAAACCTGACAGATCATCCTGGGTTTTAGAAGTGCTGTTTTTAATGGCCCTGAATATGGTCCTAATGCATCTGGCTGTGCCAGAGATTCAGAAACCATTAGATAGTCTGAGGGGAAAGGTCTGGAGAGGAACTCCCTTGAATTTTCCCATGGTGGAGGAGTGGTACCCTGAGTGGGAGTCTTTAAACTGTGGCTGTACAGTTTCTTGGTACAATGTGTTTTTCTGACCGTGCAGTTCTTCTGCATAGTTTACAGTTCTGGGACTTTTACTTATTCAGCCTGACTGGAATTTTCTGCCTTAAGTTTCATCAATCTCTTCTTGAACCCATGTAAGTTCAAGACTGTGGGTAGCAGCAAAGCTGTGCAGCAGTCAGCTCTGTTGGTCAGCTCAGTTTAGATGAAGGATTACTGCCTTTTTTTCCCCTCAAACTTTCCATTTTTGAATTTAATGGTGATGTCGGTATGTTTTTCTAGAGAAGATAGAGAACTTCATCTCCATGATGAAATTATGTTTACACATGGTTTTGAAGATCTTTCTAATATTCAGTGAGTTAACAGGAGTGCACTGAAGGATTGTTGCTATGGTTGAAGTCTTTTATCAAACAGAGCTCAAAATTCTGTGCTAAACCCTGTCTGAGTCATACTTAGAGGTGCTTTTGGATGTGTATTTCTGTGTGATTGACAATCTGGGTAATTTCCATTATCAGATCCCCACCCCCCAAAAAAAAAAAAAAAAGAAAAAAAAAGTTAAATGGATTTAATCATTTATACATCCGGGCAATGTTCTATTTACACTTACTGGAATTTTGCCATGATATCCTCAGATGGTGTAATTCAGAGATTCCTACTGGATGAAATTCTGTCTTTTGCGAGCGCCCAGTGAATGCAGATGTTTTGTGACAAATACTAAACCAAAGTGCTGTTTGCTGTTTTCAGAAAGGAGACCTGCAGACTCTCTCTCATCCTTCAGCACTCAGTGCAGAACTGAGGGTGACTCTCATTCTGAAATGATGACAGACAATGGCAAAGAGGAGTGTGATAACCAAAGGGGATCTGATACCACACCAAATGCACAGTATGGAAATGGGAATGGGGAGAATAAACTTCTCAGAATGGAGGAAAATCAGACGACTTCTGCACAGGAAAAGAAAGGAATAGATGAAGCAGGAAAGGCAAAACCAGAAGACCTAACAGCAAGGGAAGATACTGGAAATTTTTGTGAAAATATAATGGCAATGCAGCATCAAAGTCCTGAAGTTAATGGGGAACTCAAACAGGCTGGGTCAGAAGAAAGTAACATGAATTATGAGGAGGAACATCTTCCAGTGCCTTGGGAAAGCAGGATATTGAATGTGGAGAATGGCAAGGAAGGGTCTGCTCAGAGTGAGGAAGGAGGTGGTGAGTACAGCCCCCTGAGTGACTAGTGACATGTACTCAGTCATGGTAAAGCACAGGATGTTGCTGGACTGTTTTCAGGCTGCTGGAACACTTTGTGCTGCTGTGAGCCCAGTAACTACTCAGAATGTAACCTTGGCTTGGTGTTTTTCTGCTAGTGTTTCCAGTTTAAGGCTTTGGCCAAACATGAATTTTAAACCGAGCTGAGATGGCTGGGTGGCTTCTACTCTCCTTTTGCTTTTTAATGGTTTATCTTTCTTGCTTCCTGTTTTCTTTGTGATAGTTTTTGAAAATTACAAACCAGTCCAGCAGGAAATGGCAAGGGTAACTGGAAATGATCATCCTATGAATTCTGACCCTGAACCTGGTGATTCTTGTGCTGGTGAGGAAACAGAGAATGCAGCAAGTACAGAGCATGATGCCAATGGAGGTGAGGTTGACTGTCAGTCAGGGACAAGGATTAAATTTTATTAAGCTGAAGTCTTTTTATAGAGGTGTTTGCCCTTTCCTTTTCCTTTGGCTATTAAACCCTCCTTGTGTTTTTTTCTTTCCTGACTTGTATAAAATTCGGTGATGACTAGCTGGTTTCTGTAGTCATGTATAATTAATGCTTTTTTGGCAGTTAAATGGTTCTAGTCAAAGAACCCAGACCATGAGAAAACTGGCTATGATTCAGGAACCTAGCCATAGCAAGCATGAACATAGTGAGGTTCCCTGTGCTTCCAGCAGAGTGGGGCCTCCTCAGGAAACACTTTGGTTCCCAGGGGCAAGAATCAACCCTGTGTTATTCCCCAGTATAATTAGAGTAATCCACAGGAAGCAATTAACCATTTTATATGAACAGCTGAGTGTTCTTCTTCCTGTGTGTGCATATTTTACATGAGCAATTTACCACCTATTTCTGACTTCCTGAGTGCCACTGTCAAGCTTACAGGTGTTTCACACATACACCTGAGCTCCCTTCAGGCAGGAAGGGAGGGAGGCAGAGCAGGCAGTACTGGCAAAGGTGAAAGCTGGCCTTGCATCAACATTTTTTCTTAAATTCATTATGCCAATTGCCAGAACAGCAGCACTAGAAATGTAGTTAGAGCCCAGGAGTGTGACGAGAAGAAGCAGAACAAGTTTTCTTCTGGTCCTCATGCTGGTGTCCATCATTGCTGGGCAGAGATGGCACCTTTGGCAGTAACCCTGTAAAACACGTTACAGTGACACAGTGCTGAGTAAAGTCAATGTTTGATTATTCCCTAATAGCATCAGATGGAAGTTTCTCGGCAGAAGGGAGGAGAAGCATTGATGTTCAGGAGGCATCAGGAAAAGAAGTACAAGAAGGGCAGGTGGCAGAGCAGAGACAAGCCCTGGAGCAGGACGGTGCTGCCACGGGAGGAGATGCTGGCAGCACAGAGGCCGGAGGAGAAGCAGCATGGGCGAGGGATTTACTGTTCCAGGCAGGCATGGGGGCTGTGCTGGAGGAACCCACACCTGAGGAAGGCACTCTGGCAGAGGAACAGCTGAAAGAGGAGGGGACACGGAGGAGAGTGGAAACGAGCACAGAGGTATCACCTGAGGAGCAGGAGGTGCTGGTGAAGGGGACAGAGAGCAAGGTAGCAGTAGGAGAGCTGGCACCTGGGGGAGAGGGGCCAGCTGGGGCACTGCCGTGCTGGGACACAGACAGAGCCGTGTCTGAGGGGCCAGAGGGGGCCGTGAGGGTCACAGAGCAGGAGGAGGCTGTGGAGAAAGGCCCGGAGGGAGTGGCAGGGCTGCCGGCAGATGAGGAGGAAGGTGAGGCAGTGCCAGAGTCAGGGGAGTCCCTGCGGGAGGGAGGGTCTACAGGGAAGGACACTGTGGTGGATGCTGTGGCAGAAGGAGAGGAGTCTGTGGAGGACGCCAGCCTGACAGGAGAAGGGATTGCTGGGGTTGTTGGCCCTGAAGGAGAAGAGGTTGTTGAGGAAGACAGAGAAGGGGAGGAGGCTGTGGGGAAGTCTACGGCTCTCCTGGAAGCATTAAGGTATATGGAAACAGGAGAAGCAGTGCCTGAAGTGGAAGGGTTTGTAAAGCCAAAAGAGTTTTCTTCAGGGGAAGAGCAAATGGAGATGGGGAAAGCTGCTGCAGGAGCAGCAGAACGTGGCCAGGTGTGGAAGGTGGGAGGGAACGCTCTCCGGAGAGTGGAGGACATGATGGAAGTGCCAGTGGAGCCTGGCAAGGGTTGTGTGTTGGGATTGGTACCTGGGTTACAGGCACTGGGAGATGCTGGGGAGGATCCCGACAGGGAAGGGTCATCTCAGGTGGAGGACACCCCGGCAGTACAGGAGGAGGATGGCACAGCAGAAGCACTTTGGAGTGGAAACCAGTCTGTGGGAAGCAAAGCAGAGACACAGAGAGTGATAGAAGGAAAACCTAATGGTGAGGTGGTGGGAGGGTCTGCAGAGGTGGCCACGCAGGGGTCAGGAGGTGGAGAGGAGGCCACAGGTGGAGCAGCAGGTCCAAGGGAGCTGGCAGCTGGGATGGAGGGGTGGCTGAGGTGTGGGAAAGGGAGGCCTTCTGGGGAGAAAGTGGTGAGTGAGGCGGCGGTGCCAGCCCTGGGGCTGGCCATGAGCCGGGCAGGGGAGCCCAGGTTGGTGGCCATCGCCGTGGTGGGTGGCCAGGCAGGGCAAGTGGCTCTGGCTGAGGGACTGGGGGGGGAGCCGGTGCTGGCCAGGGGAGCAGCAGTGACTGGGGGTGGCGGGGTGGGCACAGGGGCAGTGGCACAGGAGAGGGTGACAGGAGCAGTTCTGGAGGCACAGAGTGGCACAGGAGTGGCAGCGGCAGAGGGGGTGTCAGGCACAGAGGATGCAGCCGGGGGGTCTGGGAGAAACAGGGTAGGAGTGGGTGATGGAGCTGTGGCCGGTGGGCGAGGGGTGAACCATGAGGCAGCCCTGGGGTGCGAGGGAAGAGGGGCAGAGCCGGCATGGGTTGAGGGCCAGGGCGAGGCAGAGTGGGAGAGGGGCACAGTGCATATCGTGTCCCCACGGCACGAAGCCCGTAGAACTGGGGAACAGCAGACTGCAGAAACCTTCCAGAGCAGCCCTGCCCCGGGGGAAGGGGCAGTGGAGCCGAGGGGGAGAGGGTCTGCAGGGGGCGAGGGGCTGTGCCCGGGCACCCAGCCACGGCTGGCAGCTCCCGAGACAGCGGCGGTGCAAGGCAGGGACGGGCGGCAGGAGGGGATGGAGCGGGCGGGAGCGAAAGCAGAGGGGGAACAGTCGGGCGCCCCTGGAAACACGAGAGAGAGCGAGGCAGGGGGTGTCTCGGGCAGCGCTGCTGAGGCCGGGCAGCAGAGGAAGGACAATCCCGTCCGAGGGAGCCCCGGAGCCGCTGACATGGGCGAGGAGAGCCGCAGTCCCTGTCAGGTGAGTCCTGCGTGTGTTGGTCACTGCCCCAGGCTTCATCCCTGTCAGAGGCAGGGGATGCACCACCGTCCCATTCCTTATCTATTGCTTAAGTGTCTGCTGCTGGTACCTGGGACAACGGATGATAAATCCTTTTGGGTGGTGGCTGTCTACGTTCTTTCCTGTTCCCAAAATTCCGTGCAAATCCCTTTGCTGTGGCACTAATTCTCGCGTCCCCTCCGCCCTTTCTCCCCTTCGGCCGTGCGGAGCGGCTGCCCCCACCCAGCTCTGGTGGCACTGGGTGAACCCTGGCAGCACCCGTGGGCTGTGGAGCACCGGGTCAGCATCAGCACCCGGCTTTGCTGTTACTCTGGCCTCTGCTTGTAGGAGATGTCACAGCAGTACATCAGTAGCTCCAAGTTCAGAATGTCTTCTGTAACATTTGCTCAATTTTCCGTAGGACAGTGCAAACTCAGACCCAGTCATCGTACCCGCAGAACAGCCGCAGGATGAGGAAGAAACTCTGCTCTGAGCTTTTTCAACAGCTCCTCAGTACTGTGTCCTGCAACACTCACACAACCGGCTGTGGATTGGTGCCAGCTGGGATGTCACTCTTCTGTTTACTCTGTGAATACCACAGCCACCTGTTACGTTTCACTGTAGCAGTTCCTCAGTGTGCATCAGACAACTGAAACAAGCCTGTGTTTGCCAGCCCAGGAAACAGCACTCCTTCAGAAAGATGAACACAGTAATCACAAGGATTGTTCCACAGCTGTCATGCTTGTTTTTCCCAAAAGTCAGAGGAACTGGCTGAATTTCCTCTCCTCCCCGATGCATCACTTGCTCCTGCAAGTGGGCAGGAGGCTGAAGGCAGATGTGCTGTGTGTGTTTGTCTGTATGGGGTGCCCATAGCTGAGTGTATCTGTAATTTTTGGGGGGTGTCTTTGCCTTTCTGAGCTGCAGCCTCTTGCCAGTTGGGCTGTGTCCTCCCTGCTGTGCATGAGGCACTTGTGCACGTCAGTGCTCTGATTCCAGTAAGAGCATCCAGAGGTGTTCAACAGAGGGATGGAATGGCAGGATCAGGGGTGGGAAAGGAAGCCTCAGATGGGGGTTTTAGCCTGGGGACTTCCTCACCCCAGGCTAGGGGAGGGGAGCCCTCCTGCATGCACAGTTCCCTGTGTGCTAGGGGTCACGAGAGGCTTCCTTCTCAGGGATCCACACTTGCTGCTGGCCACAATTCAGGGCATTCTTGGACTTTGAAATGTTGAAAGTTTCTAAATCAGAACCATTCTAACAAGTATTTGTAAATGCATGAAGCCTGATCTTTTGCTTTTGCTGGTCTCAGTCAGGAGTGACTCCCTGGCCCACAGAGCCTGGGCTGAGGCTGCAGGAGGGTGGTCAATGTAGAGCTGCCTCAGCCTGGCAGTGGCTGCCCATCTCTGCTCCCTGAGGCTCCTCTCAACTCTCGTGCACCTTCACAGGCCTTTCAAGACCCTTCATACCGGGCACCTGGGGCTGGGTGTGCAGCAACCTCTAGGCACTGCATAGTGGGTGCAGGAGACTCAGCCCCACACAGTGGGGACTGTAACTGCTTTTTCAAGTAGGGAAATGAGGCTGAAAAGAGCAGGATTTTGAGTGGTACTGTGTGTCACTTCAGATCAGTATGCATGGGAGTGGAAACTCAAATGTGATCAAGTGGTTGCTGTGTGTTCTCTCATATACTAGAGGCAGTTGCATTTGTATGTTCAGTCTGGGCACATCTGTGCTAAGGATTGTCTCAGGGGGGTCATGTTTTCTGTGTATGTATCCAGACCTGCACGTTCACTTGGGTCTATTAAACACCTGTACCAATATGTGCACCTCCTTCAATTTTTGCCAATGGTTTGACTGTAGGAATAACCCCTGCCAGTGCAGCAGGGCCTGGGCTGTGATGTCTGTCTCTGTTTGCCAAAGGACTGACAGATGTTGGGCTGTTTGTGCTGCTAAAGCTGCCCCTGGCAGGTACCCACACAAAGCTCATGCCCAGGGCTGTGGGCACAGCTGCACCTGAGTGTTTGGACACACGAGTGGCAATTCAAGGGTTATAGGTGAGCAAAGACAGATGGGGATGCAGGGGTTTACCTTAGCCAGGATTCCCTGGGAGCCTCTCCAGGGCTGCAGGAGATCCAGGGCATCAGAGAAGGCCCTGGTGAACAGGGCAGTGTGATTGTAAGGAACTAGAAAGCTGACAGTTCTTTATTTAATATTCTTGAAATACTTATAAATGGCACTTATGCATGTGGTTGTAACAAGTGGGGGAAGGAATCCTGTGGCTGGGAACATGTATATGGACTTCCAAAACATTAGTGTCCCTGTCATCTGAGCAGGCAGAAATTTGGTAATAAGCAAAACCATGGAAATGGATAATTATATAGGTTTAGAAGTATTTCCTTTGGTCCTTTCTGCTCTCCTATCTGGTTATAGGTTTAGAAGTATTTCCTTTGGTCCTTTCTGCTCTCCTATCTGGTGCTAATTAGTAATTAACTTCAAAGTGAAAAGTAGGTGGCACTTAGGGAAAAACAAGATGTACAGCAGAAAAAAAAAAGACTAATTATTAAAGTGAACATATGTGAGCAAAACTAACTATCCAACAGTGGTGCCAGTGGCAAAACTCATTCTTGCCTCATCAGGAAGGCTTTTGGAACTCCCTGAACTGTCAGGTGTTCTTGATTGCCTGTCACTGGCTACTGATGGTTGTGCCTCAGATGTGTCTTGCACAGCTGGAACCTGGTGACATCCCACAGGCTGAAGAGATGTATTTCACCAGTTCAAAACCATGCCACCTGTGCAATGTGGACACAGCATGGGAAGGTTTGAAGTCCAGCTCCTGGAACTGGGCACCAAGCCTTGGCTTTGCTGGAAGGGATGTGGGATGGTGGCTCACAGACACTGCTTGGGATGCTGATGGTGGGGAGCACCGTATAGGTGGCACATCCATCTGTGTGAAACAAGGGCTGCAAGGTGGGTTTCTGCACTGGGAATTGCCTGAGGGGTTTTGGAGTTCAGCCACGACAAACCCCTCTGCCTACCTGGCAGGGCTGTGCCAGCCCATCCTCCAAAGCAGCCTGGCTGTGCTGTGCTGTGCATCTTGTGCTGTGCTGTGCTGTGCTGGCTGCCCTGTCCTGTCCTGTGCTGGCTGTGTTGTGCCATGCTGGTGGACACATGCTGCAGGAATTCTGGGTTCATTCCTGCCTGCAGTCCAAGCCCTTGTCTGATTGGACACCATATTATTTTAATTATTTTAATCTAGATCATCTATTGCTGAAAAATCACTACAGCTGCCAGGCACTGGCAGATCTTCAAAGGTGGGTAAGAACCCTCAGACCCTCTCATTCTTGGTAAATATTTTGGTGTGCTGAGGTCCTCAGGCTCCTCTGGGAGCAGCACAGACTACTTGCACTCCCACAAACAGCTTTGGAGCACATTCTACTCAGTAATTTACATTTTTCAGAGTTTTTTTTTGTATTACTAACTGATCACTTCTTTGAAACATGCTTTTCCCCTAAGCCTGATGTTTCTTCTATAGAGACCAATTAAATAAGCATTGTTTTCTTCAAGGAGCCAGTAATTTAATTACCAGTAAAATTATTTTCAAGCAGTTGGCTTTGTAGAGAGCTTTTTAAAATACAAAAGTTCTGTTTTCTGGTATTTGTTGTTTCCATGTAATATGTTCTGAGGAGGTGCTCAGGGATGACACCAGCAGCTCAGGTATCAGTGAGTACACTGAGGTATTAGTGCACATGACATCTGCTCCCTTGTTCCACTTTTTAGTTCTCTAACCCACTTTAGTTTCTGGTTTTCAGGTCCAGTTGCTAAGTCACTAAATGCAGAGTCACTGCATGGTTGCTTTATGCAAGGGAAAAAGAGTGCAGAGGTATTTGTAAGAAAAAAATTCCTGGTGATAAAGAAACTTAGAGCTGGAACTGAGTTTTCAGATATTACAATGGTTCCTTTCTGCCCTGTTGGTATTTCTGGCTGGTGTGAACATCAAGGAATGAGACCTAATCTCTGTTCACTTTTCTTCATCAGCTTGTGCTTCTGTGGCTCTACCATATGGAACATCTGGCCAATTAGGGTCAGGTAGAGAATTTTCGTCAGCACCCCAGACATACTTTCTTCCTTCTGCTCTGTACCTCTTCCCTCACAGAATGCCAACTGCTAACCTTGCTTGTACTTCTAGAAAGAACACAGCAAATTTCCTCTAGCTGCAGACAAAGCTGAATGCTGTTTTGCTGTGGTTTGCTAGGAGGGACCTTTAAAGCTCCTCTTGTTCCAACCCTCACCATGGAAATACCCTGACTTCTTATGGGGGCTGGGAAGACTGTAGACAGGGTCCAGCAGATCCCCTCGTGAGCCCTATCCTAGGCTTTGCTGTGTGTTTATCCTGACATTTCATTATCCCAGCAGCTGCTGGTATAAATGGAACTGCACCTGGGACACGAGCCCAGCGGAGCAGAGGTAACCACTGGCTGATACCAGGGGCTGGTGGTGGGAGAGTTGTAACAGAGCTGCACTTACAGCTTTGGTTTTCCTCCTCCCCCATTCCGCTTTTCAGCAAGTGAAACAAAACAAATGCAAAACCACCTCTAAGCTTTGCTAAGTGAAACCTTCCCCATTTTTATTGCTTCAAGACTGGAATTAATGGTAGGCATGGTAGAAGTGTGTCAGCAGAGCCCACCATGCAGTCACAGCTCATGTCTGTTGCACCATTCGAGGCCTCATCACAGACCTACTTCAGGGATCATGGTTGTAGGAACACAACATCCTCAATAACACCCACAGAGCCCTGCCCAGCAATAGTGAGTTCTGACTCCCACTCAGCCAGGAAGGCACCTCTGCTTTGGCATATATACAAGATTATGGATACAGTTTGCTAATTTAAAAAAAAAATCCAGAAAGTAACAGCACAATTAACTTTGTAATTGCTACTAGAAAAATAGTTCAACTTCTCCTGCCCTGCCTCTATTCTCTTTTTTAATTCCCCATGCTCAGTTGCTAGTGCAGGGCCCATTTGTGGCACTGGGTGCCCAATGCAATGACACCCTGACACAGATTTTCTTCAAGTCAAAAATGCCACCTTTCACTGTGTTAATGTTATGGCCTTTATGACACAGTTCTACACAATTTCCTTCTGGTTTATGGTTTGTTTTGGGGTTCCTGTGTTGCTTTTTGTAAGCAAACAACAGAAGGAAAGCTTATACCCCATGAGAAAATCAATCCCTCAAACCAAACCAAGTGAATAAGAAAACTTGGATGTCTCGAGGGTTCAAGGAAGGTGGGCACCCAGATATGTCTGCATTCTGAGAGTGCAGGAGAGCACCCAAGGGTCAGAGCCCTGACAACCTGTGGCTGGGGCTGCTGTGCTGGGGAGCTGGGCCAACCCATGGAGCGGAGAATGGGACACAGGATGTGTCTGGCACTATGGGGAACTTCCAAACCAGGTCTGGTTCAGAAGCTGGGAGCAAGAACAACCAAACTCCCAGAGTGGGTGGATGGAGGTGAGGGTGATAGGCTGTCCTTGTTTTGATGGGGGTGGGGCTGGTGACTCCCAGGCATCTCCCAGCCAGGGTGGGTTGACAGCCCCTCACCTCAAGGCTGTCCAAGCTGAGAGCAACCTGCCTGAGAGCTCTGAAATATAACTGATGTCTCTTTACTTTCATCTCATGTTATCAGTGCCCAAGATAAAATTGCAGCATTCCTCGTGGGCATTCTTATGTTACAGAACAGCAGCACACCACCAACACCCAGCCCTCGGGCAGGTCAGCAGAGAGGAAAGCTAAAGCAGAACACAGGATGGGGGTATTTGCCATCAACACTAAAGCTGTTCAGGGATCTCAAGGTGACATTTGGGGTTCAGTGGTGCAGCGAGAGCTGCGGGTCAATGGCCAAGCTGGCGGCAGGTGGACGGTCCCTCCCTCAGCTGCTCTCCTCAAAGCTGCCACTGCTGCTGCAGGAGTGGAACCTCATGGTGCTCAAGGGGTCTGACACGTATCCTGCAAGGTGCAGAGAGAGGGTCAGTACTCCCACCCCCCCCTCCCTGCAGTGCCAATGGCAGCAGAACAATCTGTTGTGGCAGAGGAGCCCTCTGCCTTAACTGACCATTTTTGTCAACAGGTGGATACTGGAAGTTCCTTCTCATGTCATCCAGAGACAGGCCCTGAGAAGGGGGTTGCCCAGTGCTGCAAATGAAACAGGAGGTCTCAGTTTAGGCAAGACTGATGAAGACAACACGAGCTTTTTCTCCAGAGTAGGAGGAAAGGATAGTACCATGAGACATTAGTGTGGGGTTCCTCCACAGCGGTGCAGTAAGCAAAAAGCAAGAAATAATCATGAAGCAAGACTAGGACCCACAGGCTCACTGGCCCTCAGTTACCCTTCTCAGAGTAACTGTCCTCAAATACCCTATTTGGGGCTTCACAGCTATCTCTGCACTGCCTTCTCGGAAGCAATTCCAGGCACCCATCCAGGGTTATTGCCACGTATTTTATGCATCACTGCTAAAAGATTCCTGCAAATAAGTTTCTCCAGTGAGAAAGATTGTGAAATTATTTTCCAGTCATGGACCAAACTCACTGTCCCACTGACAGGTAGTTTGTCCCTGATCTCTGTAACAAGCACAGGTGACAGCACAGGTCCAGCAGAGTGCTCTCCTGGTCCTGCCATGCTGCCTCCCAGCAGCACAGCCTCCTTCCTTCAATCACCTTAGTCTGAGCCTTTCAGAGCTCTCAGCCTCTCCCTCCCCTGGGCGGCTCTTACGCACCTCTGTGACCAGATAGCGTAGGCTCGAGCGTTCAGGGCATATTCCAATTCGAACCGACTGCGCAGTGCGGCGACGTGGCTGCGGCCAGGACCTCCCCGGGCCACCAGGCAGTCTGAGGAGGAGGAGGGAGACAGGGACCCGCTGCTGTTGCTGGAGGCTGGAGACATTAACTGGATTAAAAAAACCCCAAAAGGTACTGTTATTGCATATTTAGAAGTCCTTCCTCATTTCTCTCATAAGCTGTCCTTCACTTTTTCTTGAACTTTTCTAGCAGCTCCAAAGTCCACTGCTGTCCTCAGCTGGTGCTGTCCCTGTCCCCACTCATACTCCCATCTGCTTGAACACACACACAGACCCCCCCACGCTGGGAACCAGGTCCTTACCTCAATGTTGCACAGACACTCCTCTAACTTTGTGACGACTTCTGAAAACTCTGGTCTCCCCTGGGAACACAATAGAAAAAGCAGAGCTGGGTTAAAAATGAAAGGGGGCAGATCTGCTGTGAATAGACTGACACAGAGGGATGGGATTTCTCTGAATTTCATGGCATTGCTGTTTGGGAATCTGAGAACTGCAAGTTCAGTGCTGAGCTATGAAACAAAGAGATGTGTGTATAACAACTTTAACTACAATTAATCTTTTTTCTTGTAACAATTACATTTGAGCTAATAATGACTAGATCATAACATTACAAAAATACTATTAATAAATTCTTGGCTCTGGTTTTAGGTTGTCTTCCTCTTTGCCCATGAACAGGACTTTAGACAAAGCAACAGCAGTGATGAGTAGCAGACAAGCTCCTGACCAACCTGCCTGTGTGGCCATCCTCCTCCTCCTCTTGTCCGTGCACCTGCACCCCCCAACAGCTGCTCCCCAGTGCCCACCCAGCTCATTGCTGGACAAGTTGTGTCCATCTTCGTGTGCTTTATGTGGCATGCCACATTTATGTGGAGGCCACATTTGGGACAAGATCGGGCAAGTGTGGGAAGTGACAAGTAGCCTATCTGTGTCCTGTCCAAGCTCACAGCTCAGCCTTCCCGAGAAGCTCAGGTGTGACTGAAGCAGTACCTACAGCACTGCTGGACAGTGGAGAGCTGGGAATACCTTGATGAAGTAACTGCTCCTCATTCCCATCACCACATTGTCCTGAACAGAACCACCTGCAACAGGTAGGCTTGATTTAAGGGCTTTGGGCCAAAGCCCTGCTGCCCTCCCAGCAGTCCTCCATTGTAGCAGTGACAGCAGCCCTGCCACCCGCGAAGGAAAGTTTAATAAAGAACACAAGCAAAAAACACCTTTAATAAAGATAATTATAACAAGTTTTTTCTCACATTTTGTGCAAAGTTCTGACCCTCTGTGGGCTGACTGTTCTATCAATTTCTTTATAATTCTATCATGAAGCTCTAAAACGTTGGCAACATGAAGTGATGTTGAAGTGTCACTGGTGGGTAACAAAGTGCACTGTGACTCTGAAAAGATGGTTTCTCCTTATTGGGGCTAAGTGGGCTGTGGGAATGCTAACAAGACACAGGGACTGCATCCATCTGAGTACTTGCTTAAATCGACACTTTATTATGACATCTTATTAATTTAACCTGAATGTGTGTTACATGCTGTCATTAGCAGTTACTTTAAAAAGTCTGAGAGCAACAAGGAGTTTTCTACTCACACTATAATAAGTCATAATCAAAGTTACATGATTAATTAGGTTTCACTGAATGGCTAAATGTCAATTTACTTTCCTCCTCAATTCACCAACTCTCCTGTATTTCCTGACACACCCCTTTATCTGTCTGGGGGCTTTCTGCAGGGACCCTTCCTGTAGAAACTGGGATTTCGGGGAGGGTCAGCCAGAGCAGACATGACTATTTTCCTGCTGCCAGGGGCACTCACCTCAGGACAGGCGTTCCAGCCCCTAATCAGCAGGGCAGAGATAGGCTTGGGGATGGAGTAGCCGATGGGTGGGCGGATGTGGTGATAGGCCATATCTGCTGCTGCCGCTGCTGCAAGGAACAGCCCACAGAGACCCATTAGTGCCTGCACTCACACAGATCCTGGGAACACACCTGCCCACTGCTGAGACACCTGGCAGGCACAGGAACACTGTGCAGATAAAGGCTTGGAGGTAAAAGGAGGCTTCTCCAGTCAGACTGAGAGCAGAGTGAGCTGCCTATCCCCATGGCCTTGGACTCACCTCCAGCCCGACAGCACCAGTGGGGGTCTCATTGGCAGAGGGGTCTGAGCCCTCTCTCCTTACCCATGCTGGCTCTGACCATGTCCTGCAGCACTCATGACCTCTAAGAACTCCTTTCAGACATCCAGGGGTCAGAATCTCAGGAGCACCAAGCGCAGCCCCAGAAATGTNCCCCCCCCCCCCCCCATAGTTTGTGGCTGGTCTCTTGAGGTACATGAGGAAAATACTGAGGAATGGCTTTGCAATCCCAAAACCCACGTGAGAGACAAAACAACCTGCAGTCAGAGTGACTTGTTCCTAATCCTAGACCTGGACAAGGAATTGTAGGTTATGTAGATCTGCAGTGAGTAATATACATGATTTTAATGGGATAGTTCTGTGCTTTTCACCAAATGCAGGATCTTAGCACTTAGCACACTTCAGTATACTATTGGTTACAGTTACACAGTATAGCTACTTCTCTAGTTCAGAGAAACTTAAAATACTAATTCACTGAGCATTTTACCTGGTTTCAGATGAGCAAATGGAATTTCCCCTGTTAACAGCTCCCAGAGGCACAGAGCATAGCTGAAGACATCAGCTTTGATGGTGTACCTTGTGCACTGGGTGAACACCTCGGGGGCCATCCAGCGCAGGTTCTGCACACCAGGAAACAGCAATCACACATTAGCAGTGTTTGCTTCCTCATACGTGCATCTATTCCTGTCTTTGTATGTTTGCTTTCCTTTTTTTTTTTTTTTTTTCTTATTTCCTGCCTCCATCACTCTATAAAATAACTGGAAATTTGCCAGGAAAAATTTTCACCTGGCTTGCAAAATCTAGTCAGTGTGTTACTGCACATGATACGTAACTATATTAGCTTGGTGCTGTTTCAGCCCCATAGAGCCAGGCTGAGCATAATTTAAACATGAGAGCAGAGTGAGAATAAAAGCAGAACCCCACCCCCAGGCCTGGAGACCACATCATAAGGTCTGATACATACATATGAATGTATGCCATGTAATAGGAATTAACTACTGCTCCAGCTGGGCGAAGCAGAAGCTGATGACAGCTGCAGTGGCCTGTGCCTGCTCTCCTGGAGTCTCGCTGCTCCCTGCAGATCCCCAATTCTGAGGCTGCTTCACAAGGAACTCATCTCTCCCTGGGGTGACAGGTTTGGGGTTATTTTCAGATTCCTTGTGCCTTGGTTCCTTACTCTGCATCCTTTACAGGGCAGGACAGTTCTCCTCAGGTCAGCCTTTCTCAGGACAGCCCTTCTCAGAGGGATGCCACCAAGGCCTGGCAGGACCTGGGTCTGAGCAGCAGCTCTCATTCCTCACACAGGGAGTGCCACTACAGGGTGTTAAAGTGCTGATTGCTGAGCCCTGCTGTAGTATTACCCATCCTCTAGCATCGACCATCCCATCCCACATTAGTAGTTACGATGATGTGAACATTCCTATTCATGGAGTGACACATGGGACACATCTGGACTCAAACCCATGAAGACAACAACAACAACTGTCTTGTAAATCTGACTGTGAGCAACAGGCTGTCATGGAGAAAAGAACAGTGAAATAAGGGAATCAGTGTCGAGGAACTGATTCTCTGTTAGAAAAAGGAATCACCTTCCAATAAATGTGTGTGAGTGGGGAAGGCTGGATTAAAAATTACTCTTTAGAAAGGAATTGAGGCAATAGAGCTCCCAGGATAACCTTATCAATCATTGTTTTCTGTTGCAGATGTCATATATGTAATATTAATTATGTAGAACAGAACAAGAAACAAACCCCAGGTTGTTTTGTCATGTTGTCTTCATCCAGGGACTGGAGAAATCGAGATTCTGAAACAGAACAAGAGAAATAATTACCATCAGGCCAATACAGACACACAGCTTGTTATAAAAAAGCCCTGCATTAAGTGCAATCCTGCAGGATCCTCTCAGCCAGCACATGCTTAGTTTTAGAGAATTTGGGGTTAATTTATAAATGTTTCATAAAAACTCCTTACCTCCAAAATCAGCCACGACAGCATGACCATCCTCATACAGGAGAATGTTGTGACTGGGAAAAAAAACACAACTACAGGTAATTGCTTGGTAGTGTCTGAAAGGTGGTGAAAATGTTACAGTTTTTTGGTCATAGATAAACACTTGAGGAATTCAAATTACCTGCTTAGATAGTTAAACGTCTATAGCTACATCTTGTATTTATTGTTAGAAAGTGTGCATTAACTCTGAGAGGGCAAACCCAAAGAACAGCTTCTAATCAATATCAGAGCAAAACAGTTTCTGTAATTAATTATAGACTGAGTCTAACAGTTTTATTAAATAAGTGCACTAAGTGACAAAGATGATATTTGAATATAAACACAGTGATGGCCTTCAAATAAAACTGCCTGGACTGATTCTTTTCTCCTCTAAGGCTTAGGTAGGCGTAAATTCGCAGTGATAAATCCCTAATATATGCTGATATATAGAAGGGATCGTGCAGGCAAAATATCTTCTGCCTATTGCAAAACATCATTTAGCAGGAAAAGTGTATATAGAATCTATTGAAAATTGATTTACTGATTCAAGGACATTACAGCAATTAATTTAATTTTCAGCAAAGAATACAAAAGAGGAAGTAGAAAAAAGGTAATTTCATAAAACCATAGAAAATAGAATCATTAAAGTTGTAAAATACCTCCAAGATCACAGAGTCAAACCTTTGACTGAGGCTTTTAGAAATCAGCAACACAAACACAGGTTTTCAAACAAAGAGGGAACATGGAGAAGGACTCACAAGACGCTTTAGCTATGTCACAAGCTTCCAGTACCTCCTGGGATGAAGGTTTCCCTTGCCCAGTCACTACACCTTCACAGCCCAGGGCAGTGGTCACAGCACCAAGCCTGACAGTTCAAGAAGCATTTGGATGATCCTCTCAGGCACGTGGTGTGACTTGGGGATGGGCCTCTGCAGGGCCAACAGTTGGACTCAATGGTCCTTGTGGGTCCTTTCCAACTTGGCACATTCTGTGATTCTGCTTTGGAAGAGCTGAGCAAATCACAACATAAAAATGTAGGAATGTGGACACAATGATGCTGACAGGATATTTATCAAATGCTGACTGATGCGAGTAAATTCAAAAGAATGAAATGTGTATGTAAAAAAGAAATGAAAAAATTGGCAAGGGCTTACACGGGGAGAAAAAATTGAAGTGATATTGATGGTCTCAACCAAAAGCACAAATCGCTCATATTAGAGCCGCAGACAGAAAAAAAGAACAGTCAAGTGAGGAACACAAATTTCACCAGGTAACAGTTTTAGGACAAAAATTTAAGCTCTCCCAGGAGGATTCCCACAAATCACTGTCCTTAAGATTTCTGGCTTCACCCAAACCCAGCCCTTGGGATGATAAAATTAATCACAAAAATGTAATCATGACTCTTCTGTTTGATATTCAATCTGATTTTAGCTCCCATATGTACTTTCTGTCAAAATCTTGAATTGAGTATGAAATGGGGAATTGTTTTGAGATCCCCACCATATGCCAAATGAAAATATAAATCCAACACAAAGCTAAACTAGAGAGACTCCTGAAGGCTGCACCTTGGGCTGAGTGTAGGTACATGAGTCATGCAAAGCTACAGACTTTGCTGTGGTCTTCATTCAAATTTGGCCTCTCTCAGTAGGGACAAAAAATATCCCAGTGCTAATAAACTGCTTCATCCTAGCTTCAACTTCAGCCTTCTCCTGGATTGTGTAGACCTTGAATAAATCTGACTTGACAAGCCAAAACATAATCAAGACCTGGGTTGACAGTTTTTGTTGAGAAGCTGAGAAATCAGCTGACAGGCCCTTTCTCCTCATGGCATGCATCAGTCTTTCATTGACTCACAGAATAATTAAGGTTGGAAAAGACCTCCAGGATGATCAAGTCCAACCTGTGACCCACCACATTGCCAACTAGACCAGAGCACTGAGTGCCATGTCCAGTCATTCCTTGAACACCTCCAGGGATGGGCACTCCTCCACCTCTCTGGGCAGCCCCTTCCAATGTTTGACAGCTCTTTCCATGAAGAAATTCTCCCTGATGTCCAACCTGAACCTCCCCTAGCCCATAATCTAACAAACAATGCTGAAATGCTCATTTTGGTGCTGAGCGCACACAAATGGACATACCTGAGGACAGTACACAGGCTTTGGAGGGTTTAGTCAGTCTGGTACCTCCAGCAAATGCTACAGTTACTGATTTTTCTTTTCTACAGTTAAAAATACAGCCCACAGAAATAAGACTTAGAAGGTAGAGCTCAAAAATGTTGTTTTTGCCTCAATGGCACTTGAAAATTTGAAAACCTCAGATGAGAAAGGAAGCGTTAAGCCTCTCTTTTGAGAAATACAGAAAAAAACCCTGAGCTGAACTGAGCAGACAGAAGGTTAATAATGAGTTCAGCAGAATCAGAAATTAATTGTCTTCTGTTAAGGCCACACAGGGATTGCAATGGTGAGAGCAAGCATCATTCCCTTCATGAAACCATGGAAGGAAGAAAACGAGAGAAGAAAGGAGTGTGCAATCTCCTGCCTTTGTGAAAGGACATGATTCTTGGGTCTGCCAGCCATGGAGGCTTCTTCCTCCCATGGCAAGCAACGGGCACAGTATGTCCCTTTGCCAGGGACCGGGGCCATGAAAAGATCCCTCTGCCTTTAACATGCTGTGTGTTTAATGA
Organism: Scytalopus superciliaris; assembly: GCA_013400415.1. Classification (NCBI taxonomy): domain Eukaryota; kingdom Metazoa; phylum Chordata; class Aves; order Passeriformes; family Rhinocryptidae; genus Scytalopus; species Scytalopus superciliaris. The sequence continues at coordinate 622,436 of VXBX01000690.1, read as the reverse complement.
AAAGCAACAGCTATTTTAAGATTTCACAAGGGATGTTTGAACCAAGAGAAGTCACAGGCTCTATCCCCATTACCACTAGGCTGCCATCCTCTCTTTCATCTCCCTCACCAAGCAGCTCTCAGAAGTGTTCAGGGATAGTTAGAGCCCTCAAATGCAGGTCAGTCGCTCAAAGGCTTGCTCCAGCCATGTTCAGCTGTTATGGCTTAAATTAAACTGATACTAAAATGGCCTCTTTTTTATTAAAGTGCTATAATCATTGTGGCTGTCATGGCTCACCATGGTGTAAGTAGTAATAAGCTGATACATGTCACCATTACTGATAGCTGTCAGAAGTGAAAAGCAAAATAAAGCTCCCAATTATTCTCCAAAGGGAAGGATAACCCTTTTTCCAGGGTACAGTACATGAAAGATTCATTTCCTTTTCTATTCTGTCAAGCCATACCACAGATTTATTTAATGCATTATGTGTGGTGCATTAGATTTCAGAACTCACAAAGGGGGTTACGAGCTGTGTGAAAATTTAAGGTAAAAAATATGAGGCTCCTGTGAAGCCACTGGCAAAAGTTAACACAGAATTTCACTCTTGGTCTTTCTCTTAAGTTGTTGCAAAGATTTTCATCTGGTAATTGTGCCTGTGGGCTGGCTGAGACTCACGCTGCAAACATGACTCCTTTTCTCACACTGAATTTTCAGAAGCTGAGCTGCTCTCATCAGCATACATCAATGACAGCAGTGTCCCTACAGCAAATTATCTTCTGACCCTCACAAATACAATCTGTAAAAGTTCTGTGTGGCAATTACATGCTTTTCAGCTCTCTAGGAAGATACTGGTTTGGGTTTTCTTTCTTGGAAAATGTTTTTTAAAATCCTTCCGTGCAGAATTGTTCTTCTAAGAGCCACCAAGGCCTGGAGTTGAGCCATGAGGTCTTAACCATGGAGCTGGGCCAAGTCTTGGCTGAGCCTTGAGTGTCTCAGAGCAGTCCCACAGGCTGCAGTGGTCAGGCACAGGGCTCTCAGCTTGCACCACAGCTGAGGCAAGAGCTGCAGCCTTGAAAACAAGGCTCTCCCTCAGAGACCATGGGTTGAGGCCCGAAAGAAACCTGGGTGGCGATGCAGGGATGGGAAGGAGACTCAGAGGGAAAGTGGAGGATGCCATCCCAGCGTGCCTGTTGCTCTCAAGGGTTGACAGATCTAAGGAACATGTTTTGCCTTTAGCAAAAGGATCATTTTCATCTCCAATCTTGCAATCAATGCAGTTTAGGTATTTCACTCCCTGTTGCTGAAACATGCTCATCATGAGACTATTCTCAAAGCTAGAACAGCAAGAACAGGTTTCTCCCTGTGGACAGCAAGGACTAAGTGGTCTTACTTGGATACCACCAAAGAAAGGGATGAATGCCCAGCCCTGAGAGAGACCTGCGCTCTCAGAGGGGAGCAGTGAGAGCTGCTTTTAGCTGTAACAAACCAGCCAAGCAAATCAAGAAACACATAGACTAGTGACTATAGGGAAATACTTAGAGTGAAAGAGACACAGCAAAGGAAGGAGATGAAGTGATGAGGGAAAGTGACAAAGTACCCTCTGACAGCAGGTGCTGGGCTGAAATACATGGAGCGTTTACAAATGGAAATTCATGAAACCCCAAACAAACAGATGCAGGAAAATGCTGTTTTTCAGCTAGTGCCACCTTCAAGGAGAATCATAGTTTGGCAATCATGACTTGTAGGCATTTGTATAAAACCTCTGAGATTATTTCCAGTTCAGTGCTGATGAGACAAGACATGGTTACAGGAGTCTGTGGAGGTCCCTGTGTCTTTGATCCTTCATGTTCTCTGAATACTTAGATTGAAGACAGAAACTGACCTGTTCAAATCCCGATGTATGATGGGCTGTGTGAGATTGTGAAGGTACTCCATGCCTTTGGCCACATCTACAGCAATGATTAATTTAGACTGCAGATCAAGAGTTCTGTAGTTTGGAAAAAAAACCCTCAATGTTAATAAACATTAAAAAATTGCCTGTAAATTATTCTTAAGTGTAAATCATGGAACCTTTAAAATTGTTTTGCGTACAAAATAATGTTATATAACCTATGTAATGTAAATGTTTATATTGTAAAATAGTGACAATAACAATTTTGTCATTACTTACCAATTTCTCTCCTAGACTAGATCAAATAAACTGAACCAAAGCTCAGAATTTTCTAGTGCGTTTCCTTCTCTGTTGTCTCATACTGAAATGCTTATTTACATCAGCATGGATTCCCTACTCTTCCAAATTCTATGCAGGAAGCCCAAGCAGAGGACAAGGGGAATACCTCTTCTGCTCATGGAGCAGGGAAAAGAGCGAGCCCCCGGAGATGTACTGGGTGACGATAGCAAATTGGCTGGGGTCATCCAGGCATGCTCCCACAAACTGGATGACACATGGATGGTTCAGTCGGCAGAGAATGGAAACCTCTCGGCAGAACATGTCCACGTCAGATTTGGAGCAGTAGGTGTTGGCTCGATAGCTTAAGATTGACATGAGAGAAAACAGAAAGGCAAAAATATTTTAAAATACCATAAAATATGGACCTTCTTAATACTTCAAACTAGGCCATTGACCAAACAGGACAGAAAACCCTGACAAACATACCGTTTGATTGCAACAATTTTATTTCTGCATCGTCCCTTGTAGACTTTTCCAAAAGACCCTGAAATTATTTAAAATAAATAAACACAGAGATGTTTGTTATGAACATCACACATTCAAAGAGGATGCACTTTCCTTTCTGGTACCTGAGCCGATAATCTCATGGAATTCTATTTCAGAGAGCTGAAGGTGGAAGTGTGATGGCAAACCAGCGCGGAGCAGGAGAACATCAGCCTTCTCTGCAACAGAAACACCCATTCTGTTTGTAAAACATGGGTCAGGGGAGCACAGAACATAAAAGCACTGAATTCAGAACTGTTGCACTGAAAAAACTGATTTTGCCCTGTTAATTGACTGCTAATCCAGTTCCCATTCTTCCATTAACACAGCAAACCCCAGTGACAGACAAATCCTTGCAATGCCACAGTTGCCTTGGCATGCCTGGCTTTAGCAACACATCAGCCATGAACACTTCCCCTCAACCCCAAACTCTGCCTGTGCCAAGGGATGGTTGTTTCTCAAAGAAACAAAAATAAATATATTCTTTAAAGCAAATGAAAATAATGTAAATACAGGAATTGTCATTATGCTAAGTAACAAAGCCAAGTATACCGTTTCCTAAAATTATCCCAGGAAAATGGAACAATGAACAATGAAAATTCCAGGAACAATGAATCTTGTGCAGGATGTTCAGGCTGACAAACTTGTTGGGTAGAAAGACCACAAAAGTTCAAATTTTCCTTCACCATTGCAAATACCTTTTGTCAGGCTTTTAATCTTCCCCAAGGGGGATGGCACTGACACGTAGGAACCATCTGAAATAAAGAACAGAGTGAAATTTATGGAGCTCAACAACAGCTTAAGTTTCTGTGCTGATAAATTCATAAGGCAATGATGGTTGAAAGAAAGAATAATAAAGGATGAGTATTCAAATAAACACACAAACACATCAGATGTGAGCTGGCTGGGGCTGGGATATAGTTAGTTTTCTTCACAGTGAGGGGCATGGCAGATCAGAGTGTTGTATTGCTTTGTTGTTGTCCTTTTAATAATCAGAATTACGAAATTTCCCTGGGTGTGCTTATTGCTTGCCAAAATAATTTCCAACATCACCTTAGTCCACTAAAGATTTACATCCACTTGAACTATAATACACCAAAGCCTGACCCAGGCCAAAGGATGCAGGGAGCAGGTTGATGCTGCTGCTGGCTATAGGTTCCTCCTGTTTCCACTCCTGGAGCAGTACATGACCTGGACAAGCCCCAGCATCCTCATCCTCTCTGAGGCAGTGCTTCAACACATGGCCAAAGGTCTTGTTTAATTCCTCTTCCTGGCCCTTTTCGTTTAGTCACCGATGCAAACGAGTCTTTTTGTAGCAAAAAGCGTAATTAGTTCTTCCCATGGGGGAATTAGATATCCAAAGATATTAAAAAGTATGAGAGATCTGAGTACAGAAACTAAAAATATCAACAATCAAAGAAGCATCAAGACTAAACAGCATAAAGACAACAGCTGTGCAAGACATTCAGGATGTGGAAAGGTGTGAGCAATGGTTGACAGGGACTGATCTTCAGCTCATGGCTTTGGGCTCCTCTTTATACGAGTAACATGAGCTGACAACTCTAATTTAAGATAATGGAAGACTTCTGGCATAAATTAAGGGTACCTGGAAAATGGTGAATCCCATGACACTGATTTTATTTGTGCCAGACAGACCTGACCCAAAGAACCCTGATACGGGTGGAACATTTACAGAGACTTCAGTATTCTCTGGATCAGTCCTTTGGTTAGGGAATAAAGTGATTGCTCAGCCCATACCTCCTCCAGGCTGAGAGTATTCATTGCAGGGGGAATCATCCTGAGGTCTCTTGTAATGCTTCAGGAGGGTCACAATGGCATCATGACCTAGGAAAGAAAGAGGAAATACAAGGACTTGCAAGTAAATCAATAGCCTTTTTTTCTTTTTAATGGATTGATTTATACAAAATCAGGGCATTTAAAAAAAAAAAAAGTACAATGTGCCTATAAAATATGCAAACAAAGGCATGGTCATGCTAATCTGAAACCTACTGTGATTCTTAACTGCAGGAATATAGGACATTCCTGCCAGTAAAACCAAACGTTATTTTCATGAGTCCACCTACTCCGAAAATGTGAGATATAGTTAAGGAAAAACTTGATGCAGAAATCCTGCAATGAAAGTTGACAATAGTCTTCAGTGGACCTGGCAAGGAAAACCACTGCCTGAAAAATTTGTTTTGGAATCCTAACTCAGACAAATTTGTCACTTACTGCTGCAGACAATTGTTTAAGCAGCACAGAAACACACCTCTTCTGGAGTTTGTGCTCGATTAAGCTGACGTTTGACAGAGATCTGAGAAAAATTGAAGGGCTGAGATTCATAATGCTTTGTGCCAGGACCTGGAGAGCAGATGGTGAGAGCTCTGTCTGCAGGCATTGAGGGGTTATTCTGCAGGTTTATCTCCTTCTGATGCTGCCTTCTTCTTGCTACATGGCTCCTAGGGAGTTTGTAGCAGAAACTAGAAAATTGAAATACCTTTCTCATAAGCCCACATCAAACAGGTCTGCTCATCCTTTTCTCCACTGGACCTGCTGGGATCACAAGCTACCAGATTCATATCAGCTCCGTTATCCAGCAGGAACTGCACAAGGCGAATGTGGCCATGGTAGCAAGCGCAGTGCAATCCTGGAACACCAGAGAAGTGTGGGGAGCACAACTGTCACAACATGGCAATATGACTGCAGCAACAACTGCGAAGTGCAGATTGATTTCCTTGGTAAGGAGTATATTGTCAAAAAGATACCTGAGGCAAGATGTGAAAATTAAACATTAAGACTACAAGGAGAAATCTATTGCCTCTGCACGGCATACCAGCATTTACTCTGACACCTGCGAACCACATTTAATGACTTTGCATGCGAGGAAAAGCAAGTGGAGACAAAGGCAGCTCTTTTTACTAGCAACAGGGGGGTGTGCAGCCCTTCAGACACTATATCCCAGAAGCCTAGCTCCTTGCAAAATAATTTCTAATGCTACTTAGAAGCCTCACTATGGGATGAACAGTTCACACTAGGTTTTGTCATTCATATACATGCTAACAAGCCCAGCGCATCCTCAGTGAAGTCTTATCACTTGTGCCTGCCTGTAAAAATATTTCAAAAAAGTTGTGCTCTGTCTGAAAGGTACTTAAGTGCTAGTAATCCAATTACCCTGGAAATTCTGATGGTGTATGGCTTCCTGATATTTCAGTGCTGGTATGGGCCCTCATACACAATCAGGACAGTGATGTTACCTGTGTGCCCATCTCTTCCCTGGTGATTGATGCTTACAACATTCTGGTCAAGAAGAAATTTGACAAGTTCTATGTTCTTTCCATAGGTGCAAGCACTGCAGAAGTAAAGGGAGTGGTGAATGCTATAGTCCATAAAAGAAGTACTTTAGGCAGCCAAAAATTTACAATAATTACATAGAGATAAAAATGCAGTAATAAAGATCTTTAAAAAAGGGCAAATGCACAATTATTCCACCAAACCATGTTCATTTTTATTGTTTTGGAAACATTCTAATTATTGCTGAATAAATAGATTTTGCACAGCTGTGCAAACAGTCTGTGTTGCAAAGTGCCTCTTAAATAGCCCTTTACAAACTACCAGCATCCTGACCAAACCACCACCTGGTTTCTCATTCAGAGTATTTGGCACCAGCAGGCATCCAGGTGGAACAGGAGCTGGGCTCAGCTCCCAGACTGGACAAGGAGAGGAACAATTGTCCATCCAGGTGTTGGCAAACCTGGTGCCTTTCCTACCTTTCTCACTCTCACTTGCTCTTTCCTGATTTGCTGGTTCTGCCTCTTACTTCATTCCCTCTCCTGTATCTCATGATACAAACTCACCCTCCCTGCTGCGCTCTCTGCTTGCTCTGTCCCTGACCTGGCAGGTGGTGAGACACTGGTAATTTTGTGTGCTGTGTTGGAGGTGTGTGTAAGTGAAGCTCTATTGATATTGGCATTAGAACACCTCACCTGTGAAAAGCTGTTTCGCTGAATATATTTTCTTTAGTGAGACTTTCTGTTCCTGAGAGCTGAATTATTTCCTTGACAACTTCAAACTTCCCATTGTAACAGGCACTGAAGAGGAAGCCAGTACAGAGTTGTTAGCAACACCAGCCCTCCCATGAGCCCCAAATCCATCCAACAGCTGCTCCAGGGCACTCACAGGTGTAGGGGTGTGTCTCCGTAGATATTCACGACATGGGGCTGCACTTCAAAGCTGCTCTGCAGTAAGAACTTCACAATTTCATGGTGCCCAAATCGAGAGCAGAAGTGTAGGGGAACGTGATCTTCATTGTCCTGAGCATTCACTGCCAGTTGACCCAGAAAGAGACCACAGAAAAGATTTTATACTTAACACAATATATTTAGTAAAGCTCTATGTGTTGTGCCTATACATTGTGAAACTTCTTGCTAAAATATTTATGGTCCTATTTGTTTAAAATTGAAATTTCTGTGGACTTTCGTATATCAAACCCACACTTCTCTGTGCCATCTGCAGTGCAGTGTCAAGGCAGTTTTATGGACTTGGGGTATAATTACTTTCTTCCAGCAGTAAACTTACTGAATGTTTTGATGAAGATTTCCATGAATGAATCACGAGTTATAAATGATCCTTAGAAAGAGCAATTGTGAAGCAAAAGGAAGATAATATCAACATGACTGGGAACCTCCAGGCAGCACAGAACCATTGGCATCTACCAGTAGTAGTAGCAAACTAGTATCTGTGTGGTTGCATGGAGTGCCCCTGGAGGATTCTTGATCTACAGGTGGAATTTGTGTGTGAGTGCCAGCTATCCTGGGCCACATCTATGCCAGGGGGCCTTTTGCCTGTTTGTGGGATGAGCAATTGCATTCCAGCACCAGAAACTGGTACAGAGGTACCTGACATGACTCTTCCTTCATCTGTCCTGTAGGGAGCAAAGTAGAGATTAGACCAGGCTCTAGGCAGAGTTCTCCATTGGTACAGACACCTACAAACATTGTTTTCATTATCCAAAGAGGGTCTTTAGTCGGTTTGGAAGACAGCATGTATTTCTTCCTCTGTTTAAAGACAGAACAACCATAACTGGCTGATTTTGTACATGGTAGAAATGACAAACCCAGTTTACTTTGTGCAACATTAGGCTCTCAGTTCAGCCTTTGCACCAAAGGCACCAGGTATTTTAGGCAGTTTACAAGAAATGAAAAGACTACGTGGGAATATATGTCTATTAGAGGTGTCCAAACCTGTACTGCCAGGCTTTTGCACACAACTCTGACAAACATCCCTCAGGAATATCTTCCCTACAGCTAGGCCTCCTCAGGACAGAGACTAAACCAACCACATTCTATGAGTCTGTATTCTCTTTGATTTTCTGTGAGTATACAGAGCAACAAAAATTAAGATAAACCCCTGTTTTAAAACTTTTCTGAAGTAATGATGAATGCTCACAGAAATGTACAGTCCTTTGAAATGTGCTGAATTTAAAAGTCCCCTGATGTCCAGTGACAGAGCTCCAAAGCTGGATTCTGTATCAGGCTAAAAAAGTCCCCAAACAAAAAAGTAATTCCTGTAACTTGAATTAATCTTGTGACCCATAAACTTCATTAACTGATTCCACTAACCTTCCTAGCAGTCTTTTATATAAGAAGAAAAGTAAACGCTTTCTCTTCTCTATTCTAAAATAGTTTTTCAATTTATAGATTCATGATATGTTGGCCTTTATTTTTTATTATGATGTGGTACTGGGCATTCTGGTACCATTTTGCCAGATACATTCAGAAGTGTAATAAATAAGAGGGGAATACATGTCAAAATTTTATTAAGATAAATCTCAGCATTTTACAGTATGTCCCCACAGAATGTCCTGACGGACATGAGGGGTCTCAGTCTACAACAAAACACAGTGCAAGGAGGGGCAAAGAAGGAAATCTCCTTTATATATCCAGTTGAAACCAATGTTAAATGCCTGCAAACCATTTCCTTTGCCTCTAAAAGGATCTGTAACGTCATCATGGGATGATTGCTTCTTTTTTTCAGTTGGTAGCATTTTCAATTATAAATGAAGCACACCAGGTACAGTGGAATACTGTCTTAAAAAGGAGAAATTTACATTCAAAACAAAAGAAAATTGGTCAAAAAACCTCATAGACAAGTATTATAGAGAAAAAGTACATCATATTGATTCAGGAATTACTATAGAAGAGTACAGGAGAGTTCTTCAAACTGAGATTTTTCAAGTACTTTTACATTAAATTGAGGATAGAGAGTACAACTGTCATGGCAGTGAAGGACTGAAAACTGAGGTTGCCCTACAATAAAAAGTAAAACTGAGCAAATGCCAAGTTCTTACCTGTGGGGAAAAAAAAGAATTCTGTAAAAATTATTCTTAGCACTGAGACGTAACATTGGTAGAAAGTAACAGCTGAAACCATGACCATAAGTGAAAGGATGAAAAAAGGATAGTGCAAGAAATGTGCTTGAAAGAGCTTATGTGATTTCTGAAAGTACAGAGTTTCTTAACCCTTCTCCAGAGTGTTTATGCTAAAACAAATGATGGGATTGGCATGTGCAGAACCGGTAGCACTTGTAACATTGGGTTTATATATGAGCCATTTGTCAAACATGAACATTTGCCATGACACACATAGGCAGCACTTTTATATGTTTTTCTCCTAATTTGTGGTTGGTCTGAAGAACTTGGGCCATTGTTAGGCTGAAAATGTTTATTTCAGCAGCATTTTGACCTTTTCAGCCTAATTTAGCGGTCACTCCTTGTCTTTATTTGCTGTGGTCTTAGAGCTGACAAATAAATTGGGTTATGTTAAAAGAAATAGTTCAAGTTTGGGACCCCAATTATTGGTCTGCACTGAACACTGCCTGATTTATTCAGGTTCTTTGCCCAATTCCTTTCATTCCTGGGCACTGAAAAACTGTTTCTCTGCTGCTGCATTTATAGCAAGTTTCAAAGTGTGCTGCTTTGAGAGCAAAAGACTTCCCGCTTCCAGACTCCCTTTTCTTTGCCCTGAGCTAAAGATTCTGATTTTAAAGGAAAGGATCTGAAATGGTGCCCCAGATTCTTTCTTTCTGGAATAAACTCTAACGGAGAGCGAACCTCCCACTGCCTTGTTACGGTGAGTGAACGTCTCTTCTTTCCCCTCTTTATTATAATTATTTCAGCTCAATGCACACGCATCGAGGCTGCAACTCCCAGAACTCACGACTGACAACAGGTCATACAGACCTGACTGTGCTGCTTCCCTCCATGCTTTTTTACTGTGTGAGGAGGACATGTGACTGCAGGCAGGGCTCACAGAGAACATGGTAAACTGATTTATTGTAGAGCAGTGCTTTTCCAAGGAATGTACATCTCCTTTCCAAAAAACACGTCTGTCTCTTACTCTGAGGATAAGAAATTAATTTTCAAATACTTTTAATATTGCTCAGTATTTCATAGAATCATAGAATGGCCTGGGTTGGAAGGGACCATAAAGATCATCCAGTTCCAACTCTATGTCATGGGCACAAACACCTTCCACTAGACAAGGTTGCTCAGAGCTTCATCCAACCTGGCCTTGAACACTTCCAGGGATGGGGCAGCCACAACTGCTCCGGGCAAACCTGTGCCAGGGCCTCACTACCCTCACAGGAAAGAATTTTTTCCTAATACACCAATCTAAACCTACTCTCTGTCAGGTTGAAGCCATTCCTCCTTGTCCTGTCACTCCAGGCCCTTGTAAATAGTTTCTCTCCACCTTTCTTGTAGGCTTCCTTCAGGTACAGATTAAAATCTCTGCAGTAATAATCATACTATGCATAAAATGTGACCTTTAAGTTTTAACATTTATATGGCTTTGTAGAATGTGCCACCACTGTGTTCAATGTGTGTCACTGCAGTGGAAGAGTAAGACTGGAGTGTGGCATGTTTTGTGCCTTCAATGCTACTGAAACAGCAAAAGGAGACAGAACAGAGCAAGAGTAAGAAGTCAGCAGAACCAGCAGTGGCACACTGACACCAGCCACAAGTGAAAGTATTTTGAACTGCAATACGTGCAAAAATACAGCAATGAAGTGTAATATCACAACCTGACTGACATCACTATGAGGCCACCTGGATAAAGAACATGCAGACTCCTGACTCTCATAGACCACCCAAAGTGTGCTGAAAGACCTTTGTATCTGTCCAGCCTATCATGTCTTCACACAGGCACCTTTTCTGACAGCAAATGTCCCACCGTGAAAGGTATGAAGCTTGTGCAACATAACAAAGCACATGCTAAAAAGATCCCATTTTCTGTGAAATTTCAACTTCCATATGAATTATTTTAAATTACTTGCTGTATTATTTTGACTTAAACCCCTTCACCTGTACCTCATTCACTGGTTCCCTGTGCACTGAAGTCCCTTTGACTGCAGATCCCCACCACATGGTCATATATTCCCTGCCTGGATGATTGTCTCAGGATGAGCCATCTCTGTGTATTAATCTTATTTTTTTTCTGCTCCTCTTTTTCACCTCTAACTTATTACTGGAAACAGAGTACATGTGAGATGACAAACCAGCATAATTAAATAAGAAAAACTCTCCAAATGCTGTTTTGTTGTTTCAGTTGCCCAAAGATGATACACACAAGCAGATTATGTGTTAGGAAACTGTCTATAAAACACAGTGTTAGAGCTGATTTTTAAATATATTTTCTTACCATCAGCTTTACTTCCCTCTTCCACCAAGAGCTTTGTGATGTTGAGAAAGCCTTTGGCAGCAGACAGATGGAGAGGTCTGTCCCCAACTTCACCACTCGCGTTCACATCAGCTCCGAACTTCAGTAAGAGGTGGGTTACCTAAATATTTGATTGAAGTTAACTAAAATATCACATTAAAATAAAACTTTGAGAAAATCAGATGCAGTATTGCATTGGGTAACACTGCATGTGGGCATTTCTGTTAAGTTAAAACAGGGAGAAGAGATTCAATAGAAAAATAATGTTCAAGTTACATGTCTATAAAAATATTAAAATTCTCAAAAGCAAATGCTTGTTCATTCTCTAAAACATTCTCTATGGTGAATGGACACCAGACATGTTTGTTTGAATGACCAGTCAGCATCAAAAAGGAAATGCCCTCAAAGCCACCAAAAAACAGAGCTGTGGCTCCTGCCTGATCAGGCACTTATCACAGAGCCCCATGTGAGCTTCCAGGATCATCTGACAGGACTGTGACTGTTTGTTCTGCAGTGGCTTGTGGCAAATGAACAAACTAATCTCAGCCCACACAGGAGTTTCTTCTGCATGCTGAGGTACACAGACATGAAAGCAGCACCACGGGGACACGCTCCTGGCTCACTCACACCCCTCTCTCACCCACTGCAGGGCAGAGCATTCCAATCACAGGGGCATCTGAACCCTCTGCTTTCAAAAGCTTTTCCTAGACAACTCCTCAGTGCACTCAAAGTAACACCTCACTGGAACAGAACAGACACTCTGCCTAGATGTCATCCTTTGAAACTTTAAAACACCCCAGAACAAAAGGCTTTCAGCCAAAGCAAGGCACAGGGAATGACTTGCATAAACCAAACAGATCCATTACCACAGTTCATATAAAAGAGCTGTTCAGGGTTGTGGACTAGCCATGTGTCAATTGTACTGTCCAAATACACAAGAAAAAGAGTTGAGGGGGTCAATGCCAGCTTTGGTCAGAATTCTAGACTGTGTTTCAGTATGTCTGTGATCTGTGTGAATGCAGCAGACTCAGCTGCACTGATTGTGTGCACAGCACCTCAGGGAAAATCCTGCTCTGTGAATGCTAATTTTTTACACTAATTGAAAAGTTTGTGAATTGCAAGGAAAACTGACGGAATTGAAAATTAATTATTTCAGGGAAGTGATATTCACTTCCTTGGAGAGGTTCAGAAAGCATGCTCACATTCCTTAGCAATCTTTGATACAGAGGGTGAATGAACAGCAGATGAAAAGTGCCTCTGGGCCCAAGCCTGCTTATAAAAGCTTGCTAGAGAGCCCTTTGTTTCAAGAGGTCTCAAGGGCAAACCCCCCAGTTTTTGCTGGGATCTGGTACAGAGGATGGAAGTGTAGAAATTTCCTTTTGAAATTCAGACTCTTAGGGAACCAGAGATGTGTTACACAGAGTGTAACTACAGCGTACAAGGCTTTTGCATGGAAGAACCCCCTGGAACATAAAGCAGAAACATCTAACTCTAAAGCTATGGATGCCTCTTGCTCAGGTGTCTGAATTCCCCTTCAGTTACCTGCTCATGGCCATAATAAGCAGCAATGTGCAGGGGGGTGAAGAACACAGCGTCCTGCACATTCACATAGGCCCCGTGCTGCAGGAGAATTTCCACAGCCTGCAAGGAAACAAACAGAAAATTCCAATTAGAACCACTCTATATACACACACACATGTATGTGTGTGTGGTCAGCTGGCGAAACAGGACTTTGAAATCTCATGTCACCAACTTAAAAAACAGTCAAAAAGCCCTAAACAAGCATACATAAAGGTGAAGAGCTGCATACACCATGCAAAAGTGATTAACTTACAGTACTTTAACTGAACACTGAATGTCACTGACGCTTTATAAATAAGCCTGAAAATCAGTGTGCCACTAAAAACACTGATTTATGAAGTAAGAGGCAGAGAAATGACTGGATTTTCTGAAAACAACCTTTAATTTTCTTTTTACCATTATGAACAAAGAGCTGTAAACATATCAGAGCTTTAAGATGTAAAAATGTCCCACAAAATGAAACACCCTTTTAAATTTAAATATGTGAAAGTAAATCCTCAAACATAATTCCCTCAGTGTTTAATTTCTTTGTATTTTAGAAGATAATAGTTCTTTGGCTTCAAAAAATAACCCGAAGTGTTTTCCTCAAAATTTCTCTGATTTTGGTCCTTCAGGAGGTCCATGTTTTCCTGGACATCTGTGAACTCTCAAGCATTGCCTTGCTGCATAGCTGCCAAAATAGAAGCCTGAGAGAAACCACTTCAGGTTCTTCACTGATGCCTGAGGGCTGCATGTTTTAATGAAGCATGAGGGAGCCTTTGGGAACATGAAGTGCTTGTGCCAGGGATTATTTCAAAAGTTCTACACATCATTTTAAAGAATGCTAATTTTTGAGTGTAATGATGGTGAAAAATACTGGACCACAAGTCACCCACAGTATAATGAGGAACTGGGATGCACCTCTGTGGTGATAGGATGGACTGACAAGGATGGGGAAGCGACCAACTCCTTTGCCACGCTGTGAATACTGGCACCTCTCCACTGAGACCCACCTGAGGATGTCCACCAATGCCAGATGTGGTGGTGTCACCTGCTCTCTACACTGAGACCCCCAAATCATGTCACACATGCAACAACAGGGCCAGGCATTTCAATCCATGTCACTCCCAAGTGCTCAGAGAACACAAACTGTTTCCAAGCAACATCAGTGTACAGGGATTGTTCCTTTACACAGTTTAAATCAAAGTACTTTTCCCCATGTGATTGCCTAAATACATTTTCTGCATAAAGTCTGTTCCCCGACATATTTAAATATGTCCATTTCCCATTAGTTTTAACCACCTCTCTATGGCTTCAGCTGCAACCTCGCCTGGAAGTAGCACTGCAGGGCCAGGTCTGATTATTCCCAAGGATGGATGTTCTGCATCCTCCCCGGAATGCTCTCAGTGCTGCACCACTCTCATTATGATCCCTTTACCCCTTCTACATTCAGTCAGAATTTCCCTTGCTAAATCTCTCATGCATTGGGATCATCTTGCTGTGGATCCTTTTGTTGTGGATCTCAAAGGAGAGTTTGATTGCATAATAAAAATCTTATGAAAGATCCCCTGAGATCTTTGGAGAAGCTGCTGGCCTTTCTCTCAGCTGGAGGACAGCTCAGCAACAGGCACTCACTGGATGGGTGTGAATGCATTCAGGCAGTAAATAAAAAACACACTCAGTTATTTGGTTAACACAAGTGGCTGTTAACAGAACGGACTTCCTCTAATGGGCTTCCCACAGCCAGTCAATTTTTAATATCCTGGTAGCTTGGAGGGCCAGAGGTGGGGACACAGCCAGTTAGCCTGGGATTTAATGGTTTAGTGGCTTTCAAGTNGATTCTTAACCTTCGCCGCCGGCCCAGGCAAAACAACCCCCAGAGCAGGCCTCGCTGAACACAGATAAGCCAGGCCCAAACACCGGGAGCTCGTCAGCGTGCGAGCCCGAGAAGGAAAAGAAGCAAAAAAGAGCGAGCGAGAGCACCTCCTCCTTCGGTTTATATACACCTGATTACGTAAAGAGATGGGATGGAATACTTCCTAGATCTTGACCCTGGTTACCAAGGAAGGCCTACAAAAAAACAACCCATCACACAAACTAACATAATAAAACAGAAATTGTAGCTGTTGGCTCTGAAAAGAGATGTTTGGACCTGTAGCTGTCACATGAATATGGTTGAAACTTCTTTGGATGAGTTTGGTTTTAATGTAACCATGAACTGTGAGACTGTAACACACTCAGGAACCTGACCGCAACTCCAGCTCTCCTTAATCTCTTTGGAAGCTGGAATTCAAAATTTAGATTCACCTATGAGCTTCAAGATGAACCTTCAAGATGAAAAAACTGTGTTGAGTGATGTGGATCCACCTCTGATGATGAACATAAAACCAGATAAATTTTGACACATTTTCCAGGCTGTAACAATGGCAGCTGTGCTCGCTGCTTTGTGATCTCCTGAGAAATGGAACTTTCTGTGCAGCATTAAGAAAACTCCACTCAAGTGTAAATGATGAGAGGGGTTCAGAGACAGGCTTGATAGTCTCTCAGACAAGATATCTTTCTAGGAAAG
The DNA here is from genome assembly GCA_013400415.1 of Scytalopus superciliaris. Taxonomy (NCBI): domain Eukaryota; kingdom Metazoa; phylum Chordata; class Aves; order Passeriformes; family Rhinocryptidae; genus Scytalopus; species Scytalopus superciliaris. The sequence continues at coordinate 606,901 of VXBX01000690.1, read as the reverse complement.
GAAAGAGAAGCAGTCAGCAGTGTCCTCGCTGGATTCACCATGGAACAAACACTCCCCTTTCTCTCCCACTACCAATTTTTAATTAAAAATGATACTTTGAATGCTTTGTATACTACTCTTGCTTTTCCTTTTTTCTTAAAGTTCTCTTATGAAAGGTTTATTCAGAGCCTTTCTGAACATTCAAATCAATGATGTCAAGTCCAAGACAACTAATTAAACCACTCTGAAGGTTAGAAGGAGTCAACATATTAAAACATGATGCAGACATAAGGATGTTGTGTTTTGGACAAGGGCAAGGGATAAGAACTCCTCTAAGAAAACACGCACAATGATTACTGACTTTTTAGCAGGTAAAATTTAAATGAGAAGACAATTTCATCAATTAAGGCCCTTGCACAGTGCCAGCCTCTGTACAGTCATACACTGAAATACCTACAGAATCCCTGAGAAAGGACTCAGTCCCTTTGCCCCAGCAGGTTCTTGGCACACACACACTCACACCCCAAGTCCTCAGGTGGGCACATGAAGAAACTGAGTGGCACTGGTTCATTCTGCCTGTGACCCTCCATCCAGCTCCTGCATCCACAGGTGATGGAGTCTCAGAGTGACAACTTCAGTTTACAACATGAAATTGGTTGTGGCCCTTTAAGGTTGGAAAAGACCTCCAAGGCTTTTCAAGGTGCTAACATTGGACAACACATAAATGTGGATGAGACACATGCATTATTTATTTAGTAATGACCTCACTGAACTTGAAACATTTAAAGTTTTCGAAGTAACAGAGTTAATGAGAGATTTATAGAACTTATTTATGGACATTTTTAATATGATCATCAGTTTCTTTTATAATTTTTAATTAATTTTTCATGTTCAATTTTTAATTTATTTTTAAATTTTTCATTAATTTTTAATTCTTCTTATTGAGAACCGCAATTTCCATTAACAAGTAAAATCATCAGCAGCATATTTTTGGTGAAATAAAATACAGTCCTAAGTCATAGAGAACATGAAATATTTATACACCACACTGGCTCAAATGGGATGTAACATCCCATTGACACTGATGGCCACATACCAGAGCAGTGATCATAGGTCTGGTGATGGAGCAGAAACTATAGACTTCAGGGAAATGGGGGAAAAATATTTTTTTTTCTCAGTTTTCTCTGTCTTTCTCCTAAATCTAGTCAGTTCTCTCCTGTAGTAAAAACCTATGTTGCATAAATTAGGGCATATATCTCTGTTATTTATTCAATGGTATAAATAATTATTTATCTTATCTGAATTAGGAAGACAATGAAAAATTGATTTCCTCTTTCTTAAACTTACTCTAGTTATTAGAGGGGTTTGAAAAAACTATTCCATATTTACATAAATATTAATGAAATTGTGAACAAACAAGCTACTTAATCTAGCAGAGGAGCTTCTAAACTGACTGAAAATTTCACAGCTATATAGAGAAGGAAAGCAAGAGCTTGCACTTGGACTATAAATCCTCAGTCCCCAGAGCAGCAGATGAACCAAATGAGTTATACAGAGTCCCACTCCATTTATGGAGATGCTTCTGATATAGATCTGATCAATGCCAAGGAAGAAATAAAGGATTTTTCTAAAACACTCATAGTTTATTTCTCATGAAGTTAATGAGCTTATCCTTGTCAGGTTCTGAGCACCCTTATTTCTCCATAAACCTCAGCAGGAGCTCAGGACATGGGATCAATAGTTGACCTGCCTTTGGCATCTCTAGGAAAAGGCCCAAACATTTTAAAAATTAATTGAAACCCTGGATCAGAAAAGAGCATTTTGTACTGCCCACAGATGAGACACTAAATACCTGTGAATGAGACAATCCCAGAGTTAACAGCCTCACCATCATTCTGCACAGAATGATCAGAATCAAAGAATCATTAAGATTGGAAAAGACCTCCAAGGTCATCAAGTCCAGCCTTTAATGTGGTGGATGTGGAGGTTCCTTACCTGTGTTTTGTTAAGGGGACACACAAGGAAGGATGTGTGTTAGGCCAGTAAGAGCTGCATGTGCACTGGAAGGGAATGGCAAGGTGTCCATGAGCTCAGGGGTGTGATGCTACAGCACAACCCCACTGCTTCACTTGCTCCCCAGCCTTGCTGGTGGGTGGACTCTGAGGGAGCTGTTGCCAGGGTGACAGAAATGAGATGGTGTGTGAAACGGCTGAACTGAGGTGGTATATGACAAGAGAACAGATTCAAACCGACAGTGTGTCTAGAAAGGGAAGGGCCTGACTACAGGCATCTGGGGAATCTCATTCTCTATTCCTTTCTCTGCTCCCCACAGTGAGAAGTTTCCAACCCACAGAAGACTTACCAGCATGGATGTCTAATATTCATGCCAGACTCATCCTGGCAACAACTTTCTCTGCACTAATGTAAAGTATAAAATAGCTCTAAAACAAGAACCTCAGTCCCTTTCTGAAGTGAAAATCACAGAGCTGTGAAGCATATCCTGTGACACTTGGAAGAAGGGGTAAAACTCTTTTACTCTGCTTCCTTCACACTCAGACAGTATTTGGAAGACTCTCTCCATATCCAGGTTCAGAAACCCTAACACATTTGAGTGAAAGTTTCATCATGTATCTCTTGGTTAACATTTCCGATATTTAGAAATCAACACATTTATTCCCAAGACTTTAGAGATATTTATGGAAAGGTAAGAGAGATACAAACAGATCTGCGTTCCTTGTGCATGTTTGTTTGATGTAAAAATATATACACAGACATGGTTTTCCCAAAATGCAAGAAGAAGTTAAATAAAATCCATCTGTACTTAAACAGTTCTGAGTGCTGTTTTGAAAGGTGTCAATGTAAAATAAAATGACCTGCTAATATCAGGACTCACCTATATAAGTCCTGTACAGCAAAGAGAGACATACCTTGTGGTGGCCAGCAATGGTGGCAACGTGCAGGGCTGTGAGTGCTCCGTACCCAACCTGCTGGATGTCAGCCCCCCCATGCAGCAGCGCTGTGAGCAGCTCCACATTGTCCTAAAAGACACGGGTATAACCCACATCACTTGTGGGACACAGTTCTCACAGCTGAATTGAACAGGACCAGCCTCAGCTGTGACACTGCTGGCTTTGATGGAGAGGGACCAGCTGTGGCCCAGGGGCTCAGGGTGCACGGAGGTGGGGAGAAGGTTTGTCCCAGCACCAGACATCTCTTCTGCTATACTAAAATCTGTATCTTAAAAATGCCTCTATCCTGATTTTATGGTGGCACTGGACAACTCCTCTGTTTTGAGTTGCACTGGATGATTGAATCAGTAATTCCAAAGTGGTGTCCTACCCCATGGATGACATTGCAAAAGCGCATGCTGATTCCTGTGCATGGGCTCTTTCTTATGCATCATAAATGTGAAATTTATATTTTCACCAGAAGTTAACAACTACTGAGCTCAGACAGTTCACACAAATCAGCTGCTCAGTTCTGATTTCCTGTCATCAATTTGATTCAAAACAATTTACCTTATAAGCTGCCAAGTGCAGAGCTGTAAATCCATTTCTTGTTAGCCTGGATGGGCGCAGCCCTTTCAGCATCAGAGTTCTGATGTGAGATTTGTTGCCTTTAGAGAGAAAAGTGGAAAACAAAGTCAGTTACAGGAAAGAAAGTGTGGGTGAGGTAAGAAGCTCCTGTGTGAGTTTGAAAGCAGACAATCGGGTAGCTTGATTGCTGACCTGAGGCAAGTCATAAAATACATCCTGTGAATCATCCAGCTGAGAAATTCCCAGAAAATGCAGTCCTCCTGACAGCTCTCAGCCATAGCAAACCAGTAAGCATCCAAATAAAGTGTTTAACCATCGTGTTTCAGATACGTACCCCCACATCCACAGCACAGGTGGAGCAGTGAGAGCCCGTTCTCCGTGCGGTAATTTAAATTGACTTTGCAGAAGGCTTCATCAGAGCTGAAAAAGGGATTTTACAGATGATTACTTCTCTCATTCTTCAGCACAGCTTCTTGCATTTGGGAACCATCTAAAAGAGAAATCTCAAAATATTTTTTTTGAGACACAAGACTGATTTCATACCCAGTTTACTGTTGTTTCAGTTTGTTTTCTTAATGATATTCAATTTTAATAATTAGAGTTCTCATAAACTGGCAAAATTTTCATGTTTTTGTGGGAAAATATTGCAGGGAAAGTTTTATATATTAAAGGCTCCAATTAAAAGGTCTATATTGAAAATAAGAACTAGCTTGAATGACTGTGATGAGGGCCCAGCTTTATCCAGGTCTCCTTCTAACTCCTTCCTTTAGACTTCACTGAGTGTTTCAAGGAAAAGAAATTCTGAGAGTTTATTATTAGAGTGGCCTTAGTGAACCATTGCACAAACAGCTGTGAGACACAGGCACAGAACAGGGACACCTCTTACCCAACGAGTGCCAGTGTCACACTACAGATATGTTGACTCCTCACTATCTGAACTGTTGTTTTCTTTTTGTGGAACTGTGCAATTCCCTCTGACCAGCACATGCATCCCCTGAGTGTCAATGGGAAGTTGACATCTCATTTGTCTGCCAAGGTTTGTCACTTTTATAAACCTTCAGAGCAGGAACTTTACCAGCTACTTGTTTCATTTCCATCAGGGAAATGACCCTCCTTGCCTCAGCTCCCAGCAACCATCCAGTTTCTCAGTCCTGAATTTTTTAAGATTTAATCAGAAGTTTTCCAAAACCAATCACTGCTGCTGTAGAGGAGTTTTTCCTATACACAAGAAGCCATATTTGGATTTTAGATACTCACAAGACCAGACTGAACTCATTCCACACAGGTGAGGGCAGCTCTTGGAAATGAAATCACTGGCTGATTTCTCAAGGCTGACTTAAAAAGAAAAGCTTTTCCACTGCAGTATCACCAGGATCATTAACTGCCACTCCAGTGAGATGAGCAGGGCTCTGTAGCTAAGAAAAGTTACCTGGGCCTGGCTGACCTGAGCTACCAGAGCTCTGCTAACCTTGGAAGGAATTTGTAATTTATTCTTATGCCTAATACAGGAATTCAGCATTTCTACCATATACTCCCTTGTCTTGCTTATCTAAAATAAAGAGTACTCTGGCTCCGATTTTTCAAAATGATCACTTTTACTACTAAACAGGGTTAAAATGAGGCAAGTACTCAACTGGAGCATAGCCGAAGTGGTCAACACACTGCAGAGAAAGTCCAGTGGCTCAAACTCTGATAGCTGAGGCAGCTGAAACTGAGCATGAGGAATAATTTATATTGCCAAGTTGGCTTTTTTGAGCTTTTGACTTATTTCTGATTAGAATGCTCTGTTTTTTCAAGTGTTTTTGATGTCTGAAATGATTTGCCTGATCATTTTCTCAACTTTTTCCTAGTCTGTGTCCCAGGTGTTTGCTGCACTGGGGCCTTGAAGATAATGAACATGCCAATGTCTTACTTGGTTGGGTGAACCTGAATGTGAGCACGTGCTACCTTGAGAAAACAATGCCAATCCTGAATTTGAATCCACTTTTTTGTATTTGTTTACAGTGTGAAACTTCAGCAATATTACTGGCTGCAGAAATACATCAGCAAAACTGAAAAGTGCACAACAAAGTCAGACACACTAAAACTAATTAATTTACAAAAGCATGTAGGTATTTCTTACAAAATACTGCCATTAATAATCAGTAGCCACTAATTTTGCTACTCTGCTGTGGGGCTCTGCCCAGCCCTGTGTTGATGTATTCCCAAAAATAGACATAAGAGCATGCATTCCATACATGAGAAACTCTGTCCATAAGAAACACCTGAAACTGAAAACACTGTTTGATAGCAAATACTTATTTGAAAGAAATTAATAAACAGGTTCCCAGAATATTTTACCTAAAAACATGCTTCAACTCTGCCAGCTCCTTTTCCTTGATTTGCAGGTCGTCCTCCAACCGCTCTGTGACTGTGGCATAGGATTCACTGACTTTCTTCTTCCATTCATCTGCAACAAAAACTACTGATCGATACAACACTTCAAAACACACAAAACCCAGAAACTCAAACCCACTTGATTTTTAAACATCCAATTGTACAGTTTCATATACATCTCTATTAAATTTAAAATATTACAGCCATTAAACTGTTCTTGCTGCAGCCAATGCAGACACATATATACACTGATCAGACATAGCTTATACATATGAATCCTTACCAGAAATATTTTAATATTAAATAGTATTTAAGAGAAAACTTAAAGCTCAGGTTGCATTTGTTATCTCTTATTTCCTAAATATATACACAGCAGAAAATAGTTGGAAGTGTAAAAGTTTTTCTAATGAAATAGAAGTTAAATCAACATGATATTCAAAGTTAACCTGATCTTTTACAATTCCCCAAAGAAATTCAGTTTATCAGCTTTTTGCCTTCTTTCACAACCTGTATCTGAGTTAAGTCAAAAACAATACCTGAGCCTTGAACTCAGGAGTAAAGTAGCAATGAGTTATCTCCTGAAATACCATTTGCTCCCTGCCTAGGGATGGGTGGCACATTGCTTGTAAAAAAGTGACATTAGTTACCCGTGCAAGTCTGGGTTGGTCTAGATTTATAATTTCCCATTTGTCCAATATATCTTCTTTGTTTCAGCAAAGTTCTTGCAGTAATATGATTCCTTGTTCAGAGGCAGTGACAGTCCTGCTGAAAAATACTTGTGATAGTCTCTGGCTAAAAATAAACCGTGTGCCAAGAGGAATGTCATGCAACAATGGCACAGAGCAAAACAGTCTGTGCTGTCCACTGGGCTAAAATAATAGAAACATCTACTCAGCTTGCTTAAAAATCTCCTGTCTATTCTCACACAAACACCTGCCTTCATCCATTGAATGGATGGAGTTAACAGTTAAAACTGGTGGGAAGTGGTGATTTGGCAGCTTGTTACTGATTTTGCAGAGAAAAGAGGATTTAAGTAGCTGAATCCCAAGTGTGCTGTGAGGATCCCCAAGGAGTGCTGGGGGTCCCCAGCTCAGAGAGGTCAGGAATGATCACAAGTAACAATGAATCCTGACACAGGGGATGGTATTGGAGCATCTGGGTATGGCCTTCAGGAGTGCAATATATAATACAAAGTGACATGTAAATATACACACCTATTTATATCTATATAAATTTAAAGTGTGTTGATTGACAGCTGTTCTGTGTGTGTTTTCAGTTTTTTTCTGAAGGACTTCAGGTGAGCAGGTATGTTAATAGAACACACATCTATAAAACCTCTTATGTGCTGCATCCCACTGTAAAAACCTCAGTGCCTCAATAGCTCCTGGTACTACCAGCTCATCCCTTTACTTGCACAAATTTACACATGAATCCAAGGATCTGTTTCAGAAGAGGTTGTACTGCTGTGACCACATGCTCTGTTACATTTGACCAAATATTTGCAGAAAGGCACGAGCCTGACAAGTGATGCCATATCCAGTTACCATACCATATTTTTACTCACTCTTTGCAAACCCTTGTATGGGTGAAGATTCATTTGTGGGTCACTCAGGGAAGGCCCCTGGGAAGGGCAGCTCTGGAGCTGATCCCATCAGCCAGCCCTGCCAATGCGGCAGCTTCACTCATGCTGGCAGCAGGTGAATTCCTGGAGCATTCACATCCTTGGCTCTGTGAAGCAGCTGCAGGATAATTGAAACGAGAAAGGGGGGAAAGACAAAAAAGAATAATAATTGCAGAGCCTGTTTGCAAACAAAGAAGATTGAGAAACTGTGCTGACTGTGAGGCCCATTTGAATAAACATCTCCACAAGTAACATGGAAACATCATGAGCAATGTTTGTAAGCAAGTAAATTCTTCAGATGCAATGTTTACAGATATACTGAGCTGTACAAATTTCTTTGATTAATTTTTATTAGTTTTGTTGCAGTTTCATGTTTGCAACGTGCAGCTGTCATGGCCAATCTTACAGCAGAAAAGTGTGAATAACTCTTTTCCTGTTTCTGGCTTTAAATGTCCTTCCAAGGGAGGCTTTACAGAAGCAATTATTTTGAAATTATTTCAAATAAATTAGAACATATGGACAATTAGAATATATCCATATCTATGCTTTATTTGGAGAGGCTGTACGTTGCTCCTATAAATTTCAATGTCATTCTGGTGACATTCAGACACATCACAGGAAATGAAAAGGGTGCTAAAAGGAAATACATATTTATAAGAAGAAAGTGAAGGAGATCTGTAGCCCTCCAAGGGAGCAGGTGTTTGCAGCAGCTCCTCCATGGCAGCAGATGAACAGAGTGTACAGCAGAACAGCTCTGCTATTTTTGCTCTCACATCACTGCAGAGGCCTTTGCACGGGTACTCATGTTCCATGTGTGCAGAGAGTAGAAAATGAAACTCTTGCATTTGAGGTTTAGGAACAAGAAGAGGCTGGAAGTGCTGAGCTCCAGCACAAACACCCTGACAGGTATGAACACTGTCCACAGATCCAGCTGATCCTTGGAGCTTACTTCCTTTCGTCAGCTACCCAAATCTTTCTGGAACAAATTCCTCTCAGCTGCTCATTTTTATTTCAGCTGTCTTCCCTTGTGCTCTTCTTTAAGTGCCCAGTTTCTCAGATTTGTTTCCTGCCCCAGAGGTCACTGCAATAACCCTTATGGTTTAGTGTAACACAGACAGTAGGGGCAAACCTCTGCTCATCACAGCCTGCACTCAAGGCACTCAGGGAAATCATTGCAACAATGTTCATTACGAACATTGCACTACACAGCAAATCTAAATAAAGAAATCTGACATGAATAAAATCATTAAACAGTCATCTTGCTTTCTTTGAGACTGCACCAGGCTGAGTTGCATTTCAAGATAGATGGAGCCAGGGAAGGATCTAGAGGACATGCAAATACCGCATCCATCTGGGAAACTCCATGAGACTTAACTAAAATCAAGCTCCAGGTTTTAGTAGATGACACCTGTCTTCAGTGCCTGCCTGGCACTGTCAACACTGCATCCTTCATTACTCAGACTGGAGGAAAATCACAGGCCAGGATGCCATGATGGTCTTGTTTTCAGAACCCAGTACTGGAAAACAGCAACCCAAAATTACTATGATCTTCTGTCAAGGTTTACTGGGCGGCCTTGCACAAGTCTCTCAATTTCCTTGGGACATGTTTATCCCAGCTGGTTGCATGAGAAAACTGTAGTTGTCTACATTAACAGCAGACTGTGGAATACAAAGATTACCTGGAGTTGTAAAAGCAGGTAAAATACATATACAGATTGAGTACATCAGATGAAGATTATTATTGTCAGGAAGGGTCTGGTCTGCAAGCTTTTTGATTTTAATATGAGTTTGATCACACTGTAACATGGCCCTGGCTGTAAGTATTGCAATTTGATATAGCTAAAAATGTACACACTTCATAGATAGCTACACAGAATTGTACGATCACAGAATCATTTGGGCTGGAAAAGCACTCTGAGACCGTCAAGTCCAAATGTTTCCCCAGCACTGTCAAGGCCACCACTAACCCACGCCCCCAAGTGTCACATCCACACAGCTTTTAAATCTCTCAAGGAATGGGGACATACAGGAAAGAGTTCCATTAAACAAGGGATTAATTCAGGCTCTCAGACTTGGTCTGAAGCTGATACAGGAAACTCAACAGAACCAGTTGCTCTCTGTAGCTGACAGGTTAAAGTCACATTTCAGCATTTAAACCTCACAAAGGGGCCTGCAGAAAAAAGGCTTTGTGTCTACCGAATCCTTTGGACAAAATTCACCAAAGTGCAATGGATGTGCATTTTAATTTTTAAATTGCCCCAGCCCATGACAGCCATACATCTGGAGTGCCAGCACCACTACCAACCTGCAGGCACTGACATTCCCTGCAGCACAGCCCATTTCCTCCAAATAGTTCCATAAACTTTCTAATCTCCAACTCCACAATGATCATTTTATTGAGAGCAAAAAAGACCACCAAGGATGACAGATGCATTAGAAATCTAATGGGCAAATGTCTGTGGCTCAGTCGAAATTAGTGGAAGATGATAGATGTAAAAGTATTTAATGCCAAGTGTGGAGTCCATGAATGTGTGTGAACATGCACAAACAGAGCCCTATGCAAGATAAAAACTTACAGAAAAACAATTAATACAGCTCTGTATAAATAAAATATAATTTGCAATGTTTTTCATAACATTTTTCATTACACTTAATTGCAGTTTAAAAATCAAATATGGTACAAATCCAGATATTTCAGTACCTGTGGAGTAAATCCATTAAGCCTGCTGGTATTACCCAGGGCTAATATTGACCAAAATCTACCTTCTAAATTTAAGACAAAAATATTCTGTATAAGAGGAAAGCATGAGGTAGCATAAAGACTTAAAGCAGTGCAACATTTCTTACCTGGTAGATCTATACTTATTCCATTACAATAGATTTTTTTTCTTCATTAAAACCTTTGCGTCAAGATCTGAATGTTTTATTTCCCAACAGGTGATTCCCGACACTCGCTCTGAGCTGTTCGCGGGGCTGCACAGCTTTGCATAAAAAGCTCAACTCACCAGGAGGGGAGACCTGAAACGCCCCCAGCTCTGCCCTGTCCTCATGCCCTCAGTGGGCTGGCAGAGCCCGGGGCACCCACTCACCCCAGGGCCAGCTGTGCTAGTCCATGGCTACCACCAGGATAACACTCCTTGGCTAGTTTTATCTTGGAATGCACACTGCTCTCTAAACCACAGCAGCTGCTGCTGGCCCAGCCCTCCCCAACCTTTTCCAAAAGTTGTTCAATCACTGTGCTTTTCCTCATTCTCTTTTCCCAATACTTATATGCCAGAAGCAAATCCATTTCCTATTTATATCCAGACTGCTTTCACTAATGAAATCAATGCATGGTGCTGAGGGAATTCAGAACAAATGCAGCTGTAACAGTTAAAGTGGATAATCATGTTAAAAGGATGCACTTCGTTGTTACTGAAAACCCAGAGAGCCCTCCTGGCAGCACAGCAACCCTCAGAGAAGCCTGTGCTGAGCAAAGTTTGGTCTCCACCTGAAGATGCGAAGTCTGTGACAAACATTTGTTTCTCCTAAAATGTTTTGTGTAACAACAGATGCAACTGTGTAACAATCATGCAGATAATATGCAAACCACAATCCCGTGCCCTAGGACTATTTTAACTTTTACCTTAGGTCCAAGTGTTCTCAAGCCTACTGCCATCTCCATTGTTAAACTAATATTTCATAATGACTTTTGGAAACTCTATTTGCTCAGAAATTCTCCTTATTTCTTTGAAGTCAACCACAGCAATTCCCAACCTCCACATCTAGCTCCTTTGTATTTCTTCTTGCCCAGAAGAAATCCTCAGAAAAAAATACTCTGTCCCTTGGGAGGTTTCTTTATCAATAAGGAAGAAACCTGGTGCAGGTTAAAGCAGGGTGGGTAATGCTCAGGGGATGTTAACACTGCTGCCTCGTAGGTGGCATAAGGAAGATCCCATTTGGGAATTTAGTCAGCAGGAAGATAAACACTGTCATCATGAAACATTAAATAAAACACGAAAACCCACAGATAAATGTAAGAGAAAAAGATGCATCATGTTGGCAGTCAAATCACACTGTTACACTGTACAGCATATTCTTAAAAATAGCAGATCTAACTGTTTGAAGCTTGATCCTGGGCACCTAAACAAGAAACAGAAGGACTTTATTATCTTTATTAGCAGAGGGTAGAGAAGGGAAAGAGGGAACAGACACTGTGTTTCTGAGGACACAATGCTCACAAGTGAACCTGTCCCATGCTCACTCCAAGGCCTGCAACAGTTCAGTTTAGAGAAATACAAAAAGCAGGTTTTCACTTGGCACACATCAGTAAATCTGTGGGTAACAAAAAGCTGGCAGCTGCTCAGTGCCACTGCCAGCTTCCAAACAACAACCAGTAAAAAAAATAAATCAGTTCATCTTGATAACAGGTGCTGACCCCAGTAATATGAGTCACAAGGGAGAGAATGATCTCTATGCCAATCTTTTTCTTCTGATGAAAAACAAGAAGGAACAAAAAAATTAGACAATAGACAAGAAAAAATATTAATCCTTAAAATGTCTTGAATGAAAAGCATTTTTAATAATTTTTACCTCTACCTAATTGAAACTGAATTGCACAGAGGCAGCACAGAAAGAGAGAAACATAAGTCATTGTTGTATTATTCCATGTTGTTAGAGCTAATACTCTAGACTTTAAAAGTTTTTAAAGCAGCTTTCAGTCAAATTTCTAATTCATTTGTTCTGTATCATATTCTCACTGACAAGGACTACGAGACATAATAACATGCACCCCACAAACAGTCACTCATTAGTACTTTCAGATCTGAAATGTTTCACTACTTTCATCAAAAGAAAAGTCTATCTGCATTTTCTGCATTATTAATGTTATGCTACAACAACATTCTTAATGCAATTTCTTTATTTTTACTTCAATGAGATCAGAGAAAAGATCTGTGTAATTTTTGCTTAGGATTCTTACAAGCCAGGAAGTAATGAATTATCCACAAATGAAAACAAGAGATTTCTTCAAGTACAGTTCATTCTACAATCAGACTTCTCTTTTTGTCTTTGTAGACAGATTTCATCATAAATTTGCTTCCTAAACTTCAGCATGTCTTCTACATCTTTGTAGGTGAGCATTTCTTCAACAGACAAGAGCTGAAAGCCACTCAGTTTGAAAGCTGACATGTGCTGCACAGAATTCAACATCTTCAGTGACATCCTAACAGATTCACTTAGAGTAGAACAAACTGGGAAAATCCTCACAGTCCATAGTCCCAAACATGTGTTTCCACTGGAGAAGAGCTGGTCTGAAACCTTTATACTCCAGAGGTCAAGGCACTCTGCTAAACTGGCTCCAAAAAACTGGAGTGATCGTATATCCGACAGCAATTTCACAGTCTTCTTCAAGTCATCTCCTACACCAAACACCATGGTGACATACTCAACTTGATCCTTAATTTTCACAGCTACTGAACTCAGGAAGCAGTGTGAGGGTATGTCTACACTGAAATTTATGTAGGACCCACTAACAATGCTGCTCTTCCCTACCGAGACCTCAGGCCCAATTCTGGAGTATTCAATGACAGACCCAGGCCCAATCACACATCTGGGCTCAAGGATGCTCTGGATGACACTTGACTGATCCGAGATCTTGGCTGTGTCAGGAAAGATGCTAAAAGCCACAGGCAGCAAGTCAAGCTCAAATCTCAGTTTGTTCTCAGCAGTAAAATGAAACAAATACTCCTGAGTAGTTCCAATGTGGTAGAACTGAGAGTTATTGAGGACGATGACATTGAGGGCAGTTCCTTGCAGCAGGGAGTACAACTGCTGCCGCACTTCCACCAACCCTGAGTCCTCCTTTGTGACATTACTTGTGTTTCTGGTGTAATCTGGAGTGGCTCTGGGTCCCAGGGCCTGGAGGAAGTCACCATATGCATCTATTTCACAGCAAAGTACGCCCATCTGCTTATAGAACATCAGTAGCTGCTTTGCAGTGTGGTGATCCATGTAGAACATGCTGTCAGTGTACACACACTCTGAGGCCACTGCCAAATCACTGTGGTTCCCAGACGAGCAATGCCTCCTCACACACACTGCACCACTCTGCCGCATTGTCCTCATGTCAGGCTTGTGCAGGAAACGTTGGCAAGATGCATATTCCAGTCCTCCTTCTCCTGAAAAACTGGACGGATCTAACACAAACACCCCGTGAGTGGTCCCAACTGCCAAATCTGAGGGATGAGCAAATGCGGTAAACCCAGGTTTATCCAACACGATGGTTTCTGTGACTCCAGTGCTGTACAACTCTATGTCATCCGAACACGTGACAAGGATTCCTGGTTTCATGTGACGGGGGAGGTCAATGTACATGGCTAGCTTCAGCTCCAGCATCTGGAAAATGGGATCACCAAATGGCAGGGCCATGAAGACCTTCCCCAGGGCACTGGCACTTGGCAAACGCTGGCTGTAACCACCTGGAAGAGAAAGGCAATTTGAGTTCCACAGAGCCACTGTATGTAAGTAAGCAAAAAAACTAAACCTATACAGCTATTTCACAGGTACACATAGACATTAAACACCCCTCAGCTTGGTCACATACCAAGTATTCTTCAAAGAATGACAGATGTGAAAAAATCAATCATTCTTCAAACATTTCCCAAAGCAGATCTGACTGTATGTCCAAAACTTAGCCTGCCTTAGATAGCTCCTATTAAAGTTGTGGTTGATTTTGTTATCTTTAGTCTGTTTCAGAGCTGTTTGCTGCTGAAGTGTGGAAAGCAAATGACTCCTACTTTTTGCTTGGAAAAGAGGAGGACTGCCACACTCCTGATGGGAATTTTAAGTCAGAGATGAGTCAAATAAGCAGAGGTTTGCTCAGGAGACTTATCATCTGGTTTCTTTCTCCTCTACAGAACAGATGGTCTTCCACCTAAGGAAATGTCCTGACTAACTGGATAAGAAGGCAAGTACTCAGCCCACCCAGAGGTATAAGGAGACCAAGGTTCCCTCCAGAGAATGCCACAGTCCTTAAATGGGTATTTCAAGGCAGAAACTTAAATCAGACACTCTGAATTACATCTCTTTCTCACTGTTTGATTGAACAATTTGAGTGCTGAGAAGAAATGCTGAAGCGATAGTAACATCTCCTAAACACCAACCTAATTTCAAAGGATCAACAGGGTGACTTTTCTGAGGGAACTATATTTTGGAACTCTGACTCCTCTGCAATCATATTATTTTAAGAAAGGGGAAAAAAAGGCTACAGTTTTAGAATGCGAAATGTAAAACTGAATTTACCAGAATGGATTAGCAGCACAGTGAAGGACGTCCACTGATCACCATAGAGATCTTCCAAGTACTGAAGAACATGAAGAGTTGATCCACCATTTCCTAAAGAAGAAGTATTTTAGTATCTGTGAGAAGAGCTCCAATAACGTCTGCTCTGACAGATGAGGTGTACTGGTGCCCAGTTGACACCTGCCATGCCAGCGCTGATGGGACAGTCCTACCCTATCACAGTTCATAAGATCATGCACAGAAGCTGATGGACAGTTCCTCTGGAAGCCTGTGCTCTCCCAGGACAGGCATCCTGAGCAGACAGCTCTTGGAAAAACTGTTTTTCCCTCTCAGCCACCTCTGCAGAGACAAATATTTGAAGAATTTAATCAATTAAACAGGCCATAATCCAGCCACAAAAATCAGTTCCTGCAGGAAACAGGTCACACAAAAGCTCGCTAGGGGCTTCAAGGCAGCATTCAGAAGTACCTCTGACATTTACAGTATGGAAATAAGGAAGATTTGCAATATGAGGAAAAGGCTTGGGATATTTTTTATGCTCCTACAAGTTAAAGCTGCCAGATTTCTGAGAATTAATCTCTGCCTATTACTCTACACTGCAAATAATATTGATATTAGTTACTTTGTACATCAAAAGGAACAGGAATTAAGAATTACAAGATAGTGTTATGGGCAGTCAGACTAGTTTCTTCAAGGGTTTTGCTGACCATTAGATAATATATTAAAACATAATCTAACTGTTTAAACAATCAGGTTAAGCATGAACTTCTAAAACACACGAGTTAGGACTATTCTGTACCCATCGGACACACTCTGAGGAGCTGTACAGTATCACCAACACAAGCTCATTCACAGGCACCACGATGGAGCCACAGGTGGGCTCCTGCCATCACCCCCTTCCTGCCCGCTACAGCCGCGCCGAGCCCTGCCCGGACACCCCCAACCCCTGTCCCGGACACTCCGA
>VXBX01000690.1:576757-590970 GCA_013400415.1 Scytalopus superciliaris | reverse complement strand
CGCCCCCTGCCCATCCCTGCCCATCCCATCCCATCCCATCCCACCCCACCTCGCAGCGCCGCGAACCGCGCGAGCCGCCGGCCCGTGTCCTCCCGCCGCGCCGCGCTGCGCTCGCCCATCACTGGCCGGGAACCGGGAGCCGGGAACCGGCTACGGGGCGGGACGCGGCCCGGAAGCTCCGGCGGGGCGGAGCGGGGCGGAGAGGAGCGGGGAGAGGCGGTGCGGGGCGGAGAGAAGCGGGGAGAGGCGGCTGAGCCGCCCCTCCGGCGGGGATTTGCCGCACCCCCGGGCGGGGATTGCCGCACCGCGGCTCCGGGAGCGCTCCGGGCGCTCGCGGGAAGCAGGAAGAGTTGCGTGCCCGGGTTGTTAACTCCTTAGGAACAGAGCCCCAATCGCACTGGAGCTCACCCGCTTAGCTTTGCGCTGCCCACGCCCCCGTGTTGGCGCACCTGGAGCAGGGCTGGGGTTTGCTGTGCGGACCCCACTCGAACTCATTGCAGGCATCACTGGGTTTTATCTCTTAACGACTGGCAGGAGTCACAAAGATGATGTTTTTTTCCCCGTTGTGGTGCCTTGCCCGTGATACTGTGATTTTTGATCTGCGAATTCCGTCTGAATTCAGAGACTAATGGGATTACAGATACCAAATACAAACAGACGGGAATGAAATGAGGGTTTGCCTCGATAAGATTTCATTATACACAGATTTTAAAATAAAAAGTAGCTGTAAAAACATTATAGGAGCTACTATTAAAAAAAAAAATATGAAGTTAGAAAAGAAGTTACAACAAATCCACAGTTTTTCATGATTGTAAATTGCTGACAGAAGATTAAAGAAAAAAAGTTGAATGCTTCACTATGCTTTCTCGGTGTAAGACTTTGCTGTGATGCAGGTGGTAACAGCCCTAATCAGAGCAATTCAGTCCGAAAAGGTCTGTTTTATCCTTGTGTTCGACTCACTCCAATAGGGACATGATTTGTTCTGTTGGAACTACACCTCTGCAATTTTTCACTGACTGTTCATTGCTGATGGCATCTGAGATATGTTAAGTAAGCTTTGAGAAGTTTAAATACGGGTTTTTCTTAAATTCTCTAAAATTTCAGACTAGATATTTCAGTAACGTTAAACATTTGTACATGGTGGTTCACTTAGATTTAGCTGCAAAAAAAATCCAACTATCTTCATTACTATTCTGAGCACTGCCTACTTCTGTTATCCTGTGCAATAGTCACAGGGATGGTGGTTACAGCAGAGTTCCTTTACCTGAACACGAAGACGTTATGTTAGAGATGAGGATAAAGGAATTAACAGTCAAGCACAGCTCTAGTCTGTGACAGGAAAAACTCTCCTGTGCCACACTGTTAAACCAGAATGGGACACCGAGTGGGAGCAGCACTCAGCTGGAACCTGGGAGTGCACCAGGCAGAACATTATCTCTCAGAAAAATGAGCTCTGTGAACAGAGGAAAGAACCCATCTGAGAATTCTGGGAAAGTGATAAAAACAGACCACATATACAAGATTGTCACAGAGGCACAGACTGGTCGAGGTTGGCAGGGACTACTGGAGCTTTTCCGGACCAGTCCCCTGCTCAGGTAGGGCCACCCAGAGCCATGTCCAGGTGGGTTCTGAGTATCTCCAAGGATGGAGACTCCACCGCATCCCTGTGGTACGTGGTCACCTCACAGTGAAAAAGTGTCTCCTGATGTCCAAGAAGACCCTCCTGCATGCCACTGTGTCCCTGTGGCCCCTGGTCCTGGCCTGAGGCACCACTGGAAGAGCCTGGTTCTGTCCTCTCCTGCCAGTATCTGTACACATTGTTGAGATCCCCCTAAGCCTGCTCTGCTCTGGCACAGCGGTCCTGACTCTCCCAGCCTCTCCTCGGAGCAGATATGCTCCAGTGCCTTCATCTTTGGAGCACCTTGTTGGCTTGTGCAGTATGTCCCTGTCTCTCTTTACTGGGAGCTGGACCCAATGCCCCCAAGGGCTCCCCCTCTACCCGCTGTAAGTGCTGCTCTTGATACAGCCCCCGTAGCACTAGCATGTCACTGTTGTGATCACACCAGACACAATCCGAGCTAGATTTATCCCTAAACAGGTATCCCTTCAATCCCTGCTTTACTACAGTACTGCAGTAATAAAACAAGCACAGGTATTTGTTTCTGAGCATGGTTATTCCACAAAATTCTGTCAAATTGTGTGTCTCCCAGGAAGAGGTTTCCCACACCTGCGGTATGAACAGCAGTAACCTGTGATACCAGTAGAGAGTCTGAGTCCCTCCAGTGCCTCAGATGTAACATGCTTGGGCTCTGAATATTTATGGAAGTGCTGAGATTTGATGTCACTTTTGTAATCTGAACTGAGCTCTCAAAGAGGCACAGTGAGAAACCACTTGTCGTCAGCACTGATGGACCTGTCACACCAGACCGGCTGCTCAGCTTTGCCTGGCTACAACAGCAACTAGAAAGAATTACTATAGTGTAGTCTCTGATTTACCTCAGATTTTCTGTAATCCCATCCAGAACAGTAAATATCTGGTATTTCAGGATGAATCAAATGCGTTGATACAAGTACTGTAAATCTGTGCCCTTACTGGTTCTTTTTCTTAGAACTGGATTTTGAATGCTCAGTAAAAGTGGGAGGAAATGCCTACATGGCTCAGGTTGCAAAATATGACCAGGTGTAGTTCTGGGCTGTGACATGCAGGAAGAATTTCTTCATGGAAGGAGTTGTCAAGCATTGGAAGGGGCTGCCCAATGAGGTGGTGGAGTCCCCACTCCTGGAGATGTTCAAGGAATGACTGGACATGGCACTTAGTGCTCTGGTCTAGTTCACAAGGTGGTGATGGGTCAAAGGTTGGACTTGGTGATCCCAAAGGACTTTTCCAACCTAAATGATTCTGGGATTCTCTCATTCTGTGCCCAGGATTGGCAGTGCCCAGCCCCACTCTGTTCCCATGGATGTGTTCTCCCCTCTCCTCTGTCCCCATGCCTGGCACAGCCACCATGCCTGGCTGCCAACCCGCATTAGCGCTGTCTCTACTTGATTAGTTTCCCAGTTCTCACACATGCAGTTACTTTTGCTTTGGGTGTATTTTGCATAAATTATCTGTGTGTCTGTGTCACTGTGGAAATGTCCCTACTGCATGCTGGTCACCAGGACACAGGAGCCCTCCTTCAGACACTAGGTCAGCTCATGGAAAGATAACTTACATGTATTGTTACTAGTATAGTACTAGACGTTGATAAATATATATTGTTACACTGATGGTATTATTGAAAAAGGAAATACAGTTCTGAATATTTGCCTGAAAATAGCCTTTCCCACTCTAAAATGAGTTTTTCTGAACAGAATCAATTAATTTTTAAAGCAATACTTATTTCAGTAATAAAAGCTTTCACAAAAATAGAGATAAAACATTTTATTAAAAAAATTATAAAATTAAGACAAATGCGAAATATTTTCCAGGCACATCAGCTGTGCTGAGAGCTCCTGTGCTGGGTTTAGTTAGCCGTCAGAGGTAATATCTGCAATTTATGGGAGATAGAGCAATTGAAATGCTCAGCACAAGATAAATGATCTTTTTAGTTGGAGTATAGGGTCCATAATTACAGTGGGAACAGATTAGGAAAAATAGCATTCCATTATTTCTCCTCTTCGACATTTACAGAAGTTCTGAGTATTCATTTAATATTTAAACAGCCCATCTCAAGAATGTTTTCACTGTTTGATGTGGTCGAGCACTTCCCTGACACCCTTCATCATTTACCCAGATTATTTTTGTAGGCATACATACACTGTTTTAAAATTCTGTCTTTTTATCTGCCATGTGTTTATACCCAGGCAATTTGTTAAACTGCTAATGAGTCCCACAGGACAGTATGTTTGAATTAAACAGACATTGATACCTGCTAGAAATAAACAAAATAAGCCCAGAAAAAAAGTATGTATGTATGTATGTATGTATGTATGTATGTATGTATCTATCTATCTATCTATCTATCTACCTAAAACAGTCTGAAGACAAGATGTGCTGTTTTATCATAGGTTGGGTGTCAGACTGCCTTCCCCCTTCTGTGGGGTGGGTGAGCTGGCTGGGGGTCCATCTGATGGGGTTTGGGGAGTGGAGCTGGCTGAGTGGTCAGTTGTGGGGGGGCTTGGGAAGTGGTGCTGCTGGTGGGGTGTGATGGGTTGGTCTGATGGGGTTCAGGGAGTGAAGCACCAGCTGTTAGGGGATCTTGTGGATTTTGGAGGGGCAGGGGTGCAACTGGGTGGGCAGTTCCACTACCTCAATACCCCTAAGTCCACAGCCTAACCTGCTGCCCATGGGAATTGGACTGGAATAGAATCCCACTGAGCAGCTGTACCTGTGAGTGCGAAGTTGCTTACAGCTCCCTGAAGGATGGGCTCAGCTAATTTTCAGTGAAAAATAGGCGTAACTGTAAGTTGGCTATTTTACTCCTACAGTTTGATCAGTCACTAAAGCCTTTCCCTGTGCATCCTGCATCTGGACCCTTGGCATCTTGGGGCTGGTCCTTAGCTTGGACTTCCTGGTCATGAAAAATATGGGGTGGTGACAAATGTGGGGTGCTGCCGGCACAGCAGGCAAGAAATGGCAATTCCGGTGAGGGCCATGGTTCCATCAGAACAGTTGGAGACTCTGCTCCCCTGGGAGGGGAGATTTGGGCAACAAGGGGTGCTCCCTCCAGGGCAGCACTATTATGGATTCATGGGAGGATTTGGGTTATCCTTCCCATTGCCAGGGCAGGGCCAGGGCAGCACAGCGTGTTGAGGGCCAAGCTCTGCAGAGCCCTTCATGCTCGGAGGAAATCAATCTCTGTAGTTTACCTGTTAATAGCTACTTGCTCATGATGGTTTTGGTCCTTGAATTGTTCAGATCACAGTTTGTCTTCATCTTCCTAGTAGTAAATCAAGTTAGCTGGTAATGACACTGCAGGACTGCTGGAGCACTGCATCCAAGTCTGGGATCTGCAGCACAGGAAGGATGTGGAGCTGTGTGATGGGTTGTTTTGTTGTAGGCCTTCCTTGGTAACCAGGGNAAATATATATATATATTCCTTCAATTTTCTCTTGCTGCTTTTTGCCGTTTCGGGAGAGGGAGGGGGGAATCTTTCTTGTGAGGTTTGGCTGTTGGCAGAGAGCCAGCCCGAACTTTCACAAACTGCTACAGCAAGTCTGGAGGAAGCTGTGAAGATGCTCCTCCAAGGGCTGGAGCCTCTCCGCTCTGGAGCGAGGCTGGAAGAGCTGGGGGTCTTCAGCCTGGAGAAGAGAGGGCTTGGGGGAGACCTTAGAGCCCCTTCCAGTGCCTAAAGAGGCTTATA
This sequence comes from Scytalopus superciliaris, assembly GCA_013400415.1. Taxonomy (NCBI): domain Eukaryota; kingdom Metazoa; phylum Chordata; class Aves; order Passeriformes; family Rhinocryptidae; genus Scytalopus; species Scytalopus superciliaris. The sequence continues at coordinate 585,628 of VXBX01000690.1, read as the reverse complement.
AAAAAGAGGGAGAGTGACTTTTTACATTTGCAGATAGCGGTAGAAGAAGGGGGAATGGTTTTAAACTAGAAGAGGAGATATTTAGATGGAATATTAGGAAACAATTCTTCCCTGTGAGGGTGGTGAGGCCCTGGCACAGGTTGCCCAGTGAAGCTGTGGCTGCCCCATCCCTGGAAGTGTCCAAGGTCAGGCTGGACGGGGCTTGGGGCAACCTGGGCCAGTGGAAGGTGTCCCTGCCCATGGCAGAGGGAGGGTTGAGATGAGTTTTAAGGCCCCTTTCAACCCAAAGCAGTCTGGGATTCTATGAACTGTAGGAAAGTAAAGTAATTCCCCAGTTTTTTTGGAAAAAACACTTAACTGTTGGTGGATTAAGTTATACTGTCCAGGAGATGGCACCATACATTCAGTCTTTCTTAAAAAAACCCAACCAAAGTAAAAATCTTTAAAAAGTATGAAGGAAATGATTGCAGAAGTCCAATGTATGATCCTTAAAGTGTTGTGTACCTTGTTTGTATTTATGCTGTAATCACCAAATATTTGATAACTATTAGTCCTAATTTAGTCAGTCCTTCAAAAAAAAAGTCTGATGAGAAGCAGAGTGGAGAAGTTCAGTAGAAAGACTCCAGTAGGCTGTGCAGTGAATGGGAGAAAATCTCTGTTTCTGACTGTAGAGTATTTTCTGGGCCTGAAACACAAAAGAGCAAGACAGGGGCATGGGTCCACTTTGTTCCCACAGGAACATGAAGGCACGTGACTCAGGATTTACTCTAGGAGTGATGATACAGATATGATTGGATCCAAGTTTCTTGGAAGCAAACACATCTGAGAAATGTTTGGTTTTTGGGGGAGTTGGTGTGGGTTTTTTGTTTTGCTTTGGTTTTTTGTTCGGTTTTTGTGTGTGATTTTTGTTTTGGTTTGGTTTTTTGTTTGTTTTGGTGTGTGTGTTTTGTTTTGGTTTTTTGTTTGTTTTTGGGGTTTTTTGTGTGGTTTTTTGTTTTATTTTGGTTTGGTGTTTTTTGGGTTTTTTTTTAATGTTTGGGATTTTTTGGTGGCTATTTAAAGCCACCTGAGGATCCCCCCTTGGGTTGTTGTGCTGAGTGCAGGGGGTTCAGGCTGTGGCTCAGCTCTGGGGCTCACCTTGGCCCCAACCTGGAGGGACCCTGACACCAACTCCTGGCGCCCACTGAGGCCTGACCTTGTAGCTTTGTACTTGTATGGAAATGAGGGGTTCGTAACAAAACCTGGTGTGCTTTGCATTCTCCAGGTGTGCTCCCTGAACAGTGATGATGATGCAGGAAGACAGGAATGATTATTTTGTACTGCTCTTGGCAGCAGTTTCAATGTTCTTATTTTCTGCTCATTGCCAGCACTTTCCCTTTTCAGTACTGCACTTCTTTTCTTTAGTACATCGCTTTTGTTTCTGTTGCACTTATTTGTTATAAATATATTATTGTCTACAGGTTACACAAATGTCTTTTGGGAATTTTTTTCCTTCAAAGATGGGGAAGGAAACAGGGAAAGCAGAGTTTTTTTTTTGCTTTTGGGGCTCTTCGGTGCCTCCTGTCAAGCAGGGAGCCAACTGCTGTCCTTCCTTGCTGTTTACACAGGGAGTGGCTTGGAGCAATCCCAGGGCAGCCTGGGTACCAGGTGATGCTCATGCTCGTCCCTAGCTCTGTTTTCCCCAGAGTCCCTCACAGATAAAGATGAAGTGTATTTCACTTGCCTGCTTGGAGGGGCTGTCGGGCTGGTGCTGCCACAGCTCCTGCTGTTGGTCCGTAGCTGTCGGGCTCCTCCAGCCGTCGGGGCCCACGTTCAGCATTTTGGCTGGGACAGATAAGCTCAGGGCTCACTGAGCTCTTCTCAAGCAATTTCCCTGATGCATTAGGCATAAACAATCTTTCTTTCAAAGTCAGGCATGCATGTCTCATCCTAATTATGTTTTTTCCCCTCTAACCCATTTTTGTTCAAGTTGTTGCCACGAGCAGTGGTGATAATGTTCTCCTTCCATTGTTACTATAGAGAGGGAATCTGCTATAATTATTGCTTAAACTGAGTTTTTCTTAATTGAAAATGTTAACATATCTATGGATGCATGATAATGGGTTCATAGATAGACCACATGTGTCATTTTCGGGCTAGGCTGAGATGCTGCTTCCATCTCCTGGTCATCTTGCTGTCAAGGGTGTGCAGGGAAGGCTCCAGGGGTGCAGGCAGGAGGGGAAGCACAAGGCACAGAGCTGCCCATTTCAAACCTTTTGCTGAATCTCCTATTTATTTGAAAAAGGACAAATCTTACTCTTCTGTGACCAACAGAGGAGATGGGTCAGGTCCATGTCACTGGGCAACAAGTAGAAACACTTTCACAGCATCTACTTTTCCCTTTCAAATTAGGAAAAAGTATAAAGAATGACAAATAGTTCTGTCTTTTCCTGGTCCTGTCCTTAATAAATGTCTAATGCAGCCATGTTGAAATGGGTGAATAAGTGTTAGATGTCTAATTAAACCTCCTTGTGTAATCTGGGGCACTGCAAGATTGAACGAACAATAAGGTTTCCCTTCTGGATATACGACCTTACCTTACTGTCAATGTTTTTTACCAAGAAAGAGTAAAAGATGCTCATTTTTCAAAGAATGGGGAAGTTGTAGGCTACAAAGCTGCCTAATATTGGCTCTGAAAGAAAAAAAAAAGTCTACAAAGAGCAATCATTGGTTGTATGGACGCCTGGGAGCTGACCAGGTTGGGAGCTGACGGGGCATGGAACAACTTCAGCGTTATGTTGATGCTCTGCGCCCCTTATTTATAAGTTCATCACCAAGATTTAGTTCTGTAATGGTTTCTGGTTCATAAAAAGATGAAGAATGTGATCAATTACACTCTAGATGCAAACAATGGATGTTTGATTTTTCCTCTTTATCACATCCTTAAGGGAAGAACAAAGAGGCATGAGGAGCCCTTGGCAGCCAGGGAAGGAAATGAGGCTACAGGAAGACTTTTTAATGTGGCTCTAAAGAGATTCCAGACACTGCAAAAGAGCAAAGCACCTTTTAAAGTGCAGGGGAAAATAAATATTTTTAAAGGATTTCATCATATTTAACATAAAACATGTTGATTTATAAGAGTCTAATTATTACAATCATTAAAAGACCACGATTGTCATTACAAGGCTATTATAAGAAATGAAATGCTAAAAACAAATGGTATATATTAAATAGGATCATACATATTTCATAGAATATATTATACTGCAAAATAAGTTGTCATGTAGCCATGGCAATGACTTTTAAGTTACCCTTTTTGATGCCTTAATGCACTGCTCTGCATGTTTTAGTGTCAAGCCTCTGAAAATACCCAGCACTCAAAAACTCCAGCTGAGAGTGAATATAAATGGTAATTATGTACCTAACTGGTCACTTGCATGGATAAATGGGGTTTGCAGGCACAGGCCATGTCCCTGGGAGCTGGAGGTGTGGAACAGGAGCTGGCAGGTGACACTCTGGCCCTGTGCCTGTGCCAGTGCCTGCTGGGGAAGGCAGTGCTGAACTCAGAGTTAACTTCTGGCACAGCTGCAAAAAGAAAAAAGTTAATTTTCTTGAACTCTGCTGGTCAGAATTCAACCATTTGGTGCCTCACAAGCTTCCCTTCTAGCATTGGGTTGTCTGTAGCATTCCCAGTACAAGGCATTGAAACGTCAGGTGTTATGTGCCCAGATCTCACAGACCACGGGAAAAAGTTCTTTTCAGGACAGAGATGGTCTGCACTACTAAATGCCCCTGACACTTCTGAGTGGCCATATAGCCTCTAAATGTCCCTAACTAAAAACTTTTCAGAGTATAATTAAAACACCAAGACCAATATTGACTCCCCAATTAAATTGAAGGCCAGGGGAGGTAGGACTGGGTCTGTTGTAGGCCATGGGACTCCTGATGATCTTTGCTCTGAACTGGATGTCTCTCTGCAACAACTTTTTATTTTTAAAAAAGAAAGGGGATTCTGAAGTATCTTTGTGCATTTAAAGTTCATAATATGTTATAGATAACCTCTTCCTCTCTCATAGTATATCTGCCTGCTTTTATTTTGAGTATTTTCTTTGATTCTGTGTCAAAGAGCTGACAGGTACAGCATGGCTGATAAGATCCAACTGAGATTAAAATGACTTCGGGTTTGGGTAGAGAAGAGAACAGTTTTTACATATTGGATCTCATAAAAGCAGAAGGGATGGATGCATGGTGGGTGCTGAACTCTCATTTACCCTCTCATTACATAGTCTGGGATGAGAGCTCATCTTGGTCCAGATGCTGCAAAGGCCATTGAAGGCTTTTTTTGCAGCCTTGCAATGCTGGGCTATTTCTCTGAGGAGTCAGAGACAGAATTATTCATGTGAAGTCCATATTAATGGCATGGAATTCCTTGTGAACAGCCTCTCCTTGTCACACCAGCTGTTCATTGCTGTCTGGGCTTTCCTGTTTCCCCCTGGCTGGGGCTGATGTTGGGGTTCTGTGGCTGCAGCACCTAAGTGTGGCCTTCCAGTATGTGAAGGGAGCTGACAAGAAAGATGGAGAGAGACTGTTTACAAGGGCCTACAGTGGCAGGACAAGGGGGAATGACTTTGCACTGACAGAGAGTACATGTACATAGGATATTAGAAAAAAAATCTTCCCTGTGAGGGTGGGGAGGCCCTGGCACAGGCTGCCCAGAGAAGCTGTGGCTGCCCCATCCCTGGAAGTGTCCAAGGCCAGATTGAATGGGGCTTGGAGCAACCTGGGCCAGTGGAAGGTGTCCCTGCCCATGGCAGGGGGGGGAATAAGATGAACTTGAAGGTCCCTTTCAACCCAAACCGTTCTGGGATTCTATGATTCTGTCTTTGTTTGGCTTCTAAATAGGCACTGTAGGAGAATATTCCAGGTGGTGCCTTCATTCTTCAGGGGGACATTAATTAACATGTTTGAGGCCAGAATTCATGCCCTCGCCCTTGGCTGTTGGCTTTGTGACATGGTAGGTGAGACAGACTTATGCCCCTCCAGCGATTGTGGGGTCTGCCCACACCCAAACAGCCCACCCTACCTGGGCAACCCTGCAATCATGTCACCAGGTTACCTTAAACAACCTCCAAAGTGACACCGCAGTCACTCAGAAATTACACAGATGTGGCAGAGGGTGACATTCTTGTCATCCTGACACAATGGTGACATTAGTGTCTAATTATCCTGTAGTCAATTTAGTATCAGTCACATCCTGTAGATCACATTGTACCACCTTGACTAACTGAATCTCCTGGGAACATTAAATAAGTTTGGATTCCCAAGAATTCAGGTAATCGAGGAAACATTGCATGGATTTGATGGGTATGGCAGTGGTGAGCCATGTTTGGAATGGTGATTTGCTGCTGTGAGGCCAAGCTAAACAATGATGCAATGTTGAAAATGAGTGTAAGGGAAAATGAGAAGCTTGGACTGAAAAACCAGGCAGGAATGGTATTACACCAGGACCTGGTTCCTGCGGGATGTGGCAGCAGCCCTGGCTGTGCAGTGCACAGGAGCAGGCACAGGGAGCATGACAGAAACTCAGCTTTGCTGGGTTGAGCTCACTGATTAGTGCAGTGCAATTACAGCTGACCTGACTTAAATCTGATCAGCACCTTCCTGTTGTCAGGGCCTCCCCAGTTTCTCATTAGCCATAGCTGCAGCTAGGGCTGTCAGAGGTTGTTGTGTGAACTGGTGGAATGTAGCCTGGCAGAGCAGGGAACAGGATGATCATTGCTGTCATTACTGGAGACACCCAAACATCTGACCATCACTGAGGACGGTCAGGTAACTGGTGAAAACAGTGAGTCTGTTCCACAGACATTCCAATGTGAGTGAGAGAAACCACACATGTTAAATGATTTGGCCAGTTATGCAACCCTGAAGTCTCCAAATTCTGCTCCCTTTGGAGACAATTGTTGTTTCCCAAGGGGTGAATGTTATTGAATCCCATTGAGCTCCTCTGGAATGGCACACAAGCTGTGCTAACACAACACGGCTCCTCTTGCTAATGAGCACTTCTGAACAACAACTGCGGTGGGTTCTGGGAGTCCAGCCACCAAGATGTTTTCCTCTATTTAATTAGATAACAGTCAACATATTTCAGAAATAATGTCTTTCCCTTAAGAACCATTTGTTGTAGGCGTTGAGTTTTCTGTTTCTCAATTACCCCTTTTTCAGAAAGCATTTCTGATTTTGATTGATCCTCAGTTATTATTAGTGCCTTCCTGGCTGTTTTATCAAGAAATGAGAACTATAAATTCATATCTCTGGATGTAATCACACCTTTATTACAGCCTATCACAGAACACACAACAAAAAATGAATACAGCTTTATCTCTCAGTATTATTCAAATGAATTCTGATTTTTTTTTTTCCTTGTATGGGTGACCTGGTTTGGGGATTGTTTTATGCATGTTTATTGTAATTGCACCTAAACATTACCTTCTTGCTTAGCACTTGAGGTCACTTAAGGTAATTGCAAAATTTAGTTTTACTGACATGCTAGTAATGAATTGCTTTGGCCACCCAGAGCAGTTGTCCTCATGTTATCAGTCACTGCTTAGGTATTCATAAGGGAAATCTTATCATTATGCACTGAGACAGAGAAACAAATGTTAAATTTAATTGTACGACCAAGCACCAGTCATAATCTTTACATGACAGCTAATGCTTTCACTACTTATCAATTCACTTATTATGTTACTCTTTGAAAAGTGAAGTGTCAAACAAATAAGTAGATCTTTCTTTTCTATATATGTAAAGAGAGAGTGTGATTGAGTAAGTATACTGAAAAATTTGATTTTATATGAATAGTTTTACTAACTCCTGATGGCATCTCTCTATATCTCATTAAATACATTTCCCTTTCAAATTAAGGAAAAAGTTTTCATGCATTTTTTGTGGGCTGTGTCACAGCTGAACCCATGGTACCTTATTAGGCTGAGGTAGCTCCTGCAGCACATCCTTGTTCAGAGCATCCTTAGAATCAGGCCTGATCCATGCAGCTGGGATTCAGTGTGTTGCTACAATCAGCAGGATTCCTTCATGTGCAACTGACATGACATACATGAGCAATCCCACGTGTCAGCTATGTTTTACATATCCAAAATTAGTGGTGTCTCTCAGTCCCCCCTGACAGCTTCCCTTGAATGCACTTCATTAAATGCCAGTTTAAATATTTGGAAAAATAAATTCTATAATAGAATCAAGGAACAGCACGTAAGTCACAAAATCAGATTGAAATTTTGGCGCTACTTTGAGTTTACCGAAGTTTTTCCATGCATTTCTTCTATGTCGGAGCAAGCCATAGTGACCGTTCCAAACTAATATTATTCAAGAGCTGCTAATGTCTGATGTGTTTAATTGCCAACCTACACCTGATAATAAAACCAACCTGGGGCTGACCCTTCCATCTGGACCCCTGTAGTGGCTGTTGTGGGGCATGTCATAAGCAGCCCGATACCTGGGTGTGTGGTGTTCATATGCTGTCGGCAGGGGAAGGAGGTGCCTTAATTCTGATTGCTTCTTGATGTGAAAATTTCTTGCCTGAAAATTTCTGTTTGATACCTGGAAAGAAATTAGATGTGGCCATATTTTCTACCAGCCTTTTGGACATGTGTGACTGTTAGAGGCAAATACAGACAAAACTAGACCCTCCTACTGAGCTGCCTGCACAGTGCCGGGGGACATGGGTCATGCTGAGCCTCTCTGTGTTGTGCTGGCATCAGAAAAGCTATATCAAAATTTTCACCTTCAATTAACTCTGAGGGTTAATTTGTCCTCTGCAATGGCAGTGAAGATGTATCCACCAGCAGCACGGTGCACACTGACGTCTTTCCCGTTCAATAACTCTTGCTGTGCTCCTCTACTTCAGCTCTGAAACCGAAACTCTTCAGCAGTCTCAGACTTTAACTTATATTTATATCATTGTAGTGCTGGCAATAAAGCTTTCATGTGGAGCAAGAAGGAGAAGAACAGTAAAATAGGTTAAGTGGCCCAGTAATTGAACATGATAACAAATGGGGGGAAGCCCTCTTTGTAATAATTTCTCTGCTTTGTATAATATGTGAGTCTACAAACAGGGTTTTCTGTGGGCTGTTGATGTGTGTGTACTCAATGTGCCATGTTAATAATGCACACAGAAATTGAGGAATCAGCAGGTTGTCCTCTCAGCACACAGATTGCTGTTACCCAGAGTGCAGCAAATGAGGAGTTCTATAATTCATCCAGGGCTGTGTGCTCAGCCGAATGGAGGGAGGGAGGGAGGGTAATCTTGCCTTAGAGCGTGGGATCACCCAGACTAAGGCCCTTTGGGAAGTGCAAACCTTCACAAACAAGCAGTGTCTGAGCCACTGCTCTGTGTGTTTCAGGCAGCTCCTCAGTTATTGCTTTCCAGGTTCATTGAATTGCTTTGGCTGCATTGCTCTGCAGTCCCAACACCCTTCTGGCCTACCAGGATTTTGCCCCTATGTTCCCTTTTGCTGTGCTCCTGCTGCACTTGGCAGGCTCTGGGTGCTCTGCTCCCCAGCTCCAAGGTGCTGTGCAGGTGAAGGCTCTGACCACCTCTGTCTGTTTATGGGCTTCTTGTGCCCCTTGGTCCAGGGTGACAGTGCACTCAGAGAGGTGATGCACCTGTTTGAGGATGGCTCAGAGTTGCTCCTCCAGGAGCAGCAGTGGAGCTCAGGACAGATCCCTGTGGGGATGTGACTTCCTCAGAATGCCCATTGCCCACTACCCTCTGCTGTCTGTCTGCTACCTGCTGCCCACTGCCCAGGGACCTGGTGCCACCTCACCTCACCTCACCTCACCTCACCTCACCTCCCCTCACCTCACCCCCCCTCCCGTCGC
>VXBX01000690.1:400174-568147 GCA_013400415.1 Scytalopus superciliaris | reverse complement strand
GGGGGGGGGGGGGGGGCAATTTTGATTTAACCAGATACAAGAGCTCATGCTGCCCTTGCTCCTGCCTGTACTCTTGGGCACAGCTTTCCCTGCACCTCCAGTATGGGTTTTGGAACACTCTGATCCTGTCCTTTGGTTTATGTTAAGGCTTATGTTAAACACTTGCTTATATTTCATATCTAGTGGAAACGCTGCATGCGCAAAGAGGGCAATGAAATTCTTTTGAAAGAAATAATTATTTTGATGGCCACCATTTCAAAACAAACAAACAGAAAAAAACCATACTGAGAAATGATACCTTGAAAAAGTTGCAAGCTGATCACACAAAGCATCCAGTCATTTCTGGACATCTTGACTAATAGTATTTTGGCCCATTTTGACCCTTGCTTGGCCCCACTCAGCTTACATATCTCAGTGCTGTGTCCTGAAGCCAATGTGTGCTTTGGTCACTGAGAATTAAGTCAATAAATGAGTGTAGAGAACTCAGCCAAGGGAAAAAAATCAGTCCTTACAGCACCATGAAAAGGTGTTATTTATTTATTTCTATTGTCACTCAGGAAACATTGCTGCAATCATGTTGAAAACAATGAGCAATTTGTGGCTGAAAATTACATTTTAGGCATCTGAGGCCAGTTTTTCTGCTAAGAAAGAAAAATAAAGCAGAGGACAGAAAGTCTGGGAGAAGGAGCCACAGCAAGGCAGTAAATCTGCAAAACAGAAGGGTGAAGTGCACTGACCAAACCGTCTCATTGAAGACTGATGGTGAGCAGTAGTTTAGCCCGGATGAACTGAGGTACTCGGTCTGTAGCTGACTTCACTGGTGTTTAATGGTTCTCATCTGGCTGCAAGATGAGACCTTAATGGTATTAGTGTGTAGCTAAAAATTCACTTTGGTGATCTTTCTGGTGGGGAAACTTGAGAGGAAAGTTGTGCTGCAGCGAGGGGAGGATCTCTAGTGGCCCCACTCTGGGATAGTCCGAGCCATGGTGTTGAGCTCTGCAGCCCTTGGTGCTGCAAAGGAGGGACAGTGATCCCACATAGGTGCTTTTACACTGTGTCACTGCCTTCAGAACAGCATGGGAGCAGGCTAGATTTAACTCAGGAAACTTTTATAAGATAGCCAAACCTTGCTTCAGTTGCGTTTTAATGTGTGAAGCTCTTCCATCTCTCTTGGCAAGCAAAACTTAACATTTTGCAGATGCATGACGTGGACATAATAATCTCTGGAAATGAGTTTTGAGTAAATGATTATTTTCAAGAATTACAGCAGAAACCAAACCTTCAGTTCTGGTTAGGATTTTGGTTTCACCAGCCAAAGCTTATCTTCCTCTAGAACATCACAAACAATCTGTTCAACTATAGAAGGGCCTGTCAAGAGACATCTCTGAAGACACGAGGTAATGAGTGGAATAGCACACAGGGGCTGTCCCTCAGGCTGATCTTGTTAAAAGGCACCACTGTGTACAGTACAGGTTTTTGATGTAGAAGTTTTATTTGTAATTGTTACATCAACACCTATGATTGTTACAGTGGAAGAGAGACCCAGAGGACTGGTTTCTTCTGCAGGCTTTGAGTCTATTTGAGCAGTTAGCACTGTGAGTTTTCTGTCTCTCTGTCTCTTGGTCAGGCCATTGCTGTGCCTCATGCACTTTGAGTCTCTCCCTGAGTCCAGCACCCATGACAAGGGCTAAGAGTGGGGGTAAGTGCTCTTCTGGTCTGGAGACTCATGTAGTGTTCCTTCAGTTTTTAAAGATAATGTCACAGGGAAAGTGAAAGTTGTTATTTTCGGTAGGGAAATGGGATGATAAGGTAATAAAAGCTGTGAACAGGACCCGATATGAATCATGGCATACCATGTACATGGAATAATGTGATCTAAACATGCCATAGCTGGTTGTTCTGAGGGGAAGCAGAAGGTCAGGAATATATTTCAAACCATTCAGCTTTGCAGGGGTACAGACTTGGGTCCTGGCCAGCCCTCCAGACCAGGGGGAAGGTCCCTTCACCTGGTGATGCTGGTAAGGACTGAGGTGAAACCCCACATCTGGAGTGGGATCTGGACCTGGGTAAGAGCTGTGTGTCAGGCATGCGTGGTTGGAGCAGTCAGCACAAGGCTGAACAGGACAGGTAATTTCAGAAAGCAGGAAGAAACACCAGCTTTACAATTNTGGACAAAATTAGAAGGATTATTTGTAACAACTGAACAACAGCCTGAACATTCTGTTTGGATTTGCTCTGACAGGAGCCTTCATGAGGACACATTAGTGATGGGGAGCCCTCAAATCATATTTGTGTGTGTGTACAGACTCATGCCAAGTGCAGGGCTGGGCTCATGCTGCCTGCGAGGCAGTGGATGCCTGTGTGGGTCCTGGGGGTCCCCAACCCTCGTGTCCCACTGTGTGGGGATGGGTTGTTGGGGGTCTCTGCAGTGTCACTCGTGGGAAGGAACTGAGTCTGGAACAGGATACTGGGGAGGGCTACAGCTCTGCACTACTTTTGCTTGTTTATCTGGTCAGTGCCAGCCTGTTGTGTGGGCAGCTTGTGCTTGTCTCAAGGTATTTGGAGAGGATAATCTTATCAGTGCCAGTCCGTTCTTGGCTTCTCTGTCCACCTGCTGACTCCCTTGTGTCACCCTTCTGGTGCTTCATCCATCTGTTAAGAATGTACTTACAAAATGCATTAAAATAAATCACTGTGATTTTATGTGCACAGGGGTCCTGTTTCCAGTGTCTCAAACCCCAATAAACAGCTATGTCTGTAGTAATAGTGTTATAAAGTCTTGCACTTCAGCACTAGTGATTTACAGGAGTGCCATGATGCTCAGGGAGCAGCCTTTTAATATTCAGATTTGGTGGTTTTCAGAGTTAATTTTATACCTCAATGTTGGGAAATACAGATTTTCAGACCAGGTGCATGTGCTGAGCACTGTTATCAAATAAATATATTCAGGTACAAAGCACAGCAGCTTCCATGGAATTATTGCCTGACCGAAGAGTATCAGAGCTGAGACCTGGGGCTACAGAAACCCTACAGATTCAGGCATTTGTTAGTTTCTGGGCTATTGATTTTTCATGGGAGAGGACGAGGTGACCCTGCAAGGAGAGGGTTAGCTGACCCAGGGATTAAGAACTTTAAATGATATATCCCAGACAGTGAACAATGTGATACAAAAACATTCTAATGCATTCAGCACTGCCCAACACAGCAAGCCCTGAACAATCCCCTGAGGACACCAAGACAGCCAACCTAAAATATAGGTCAATGTTTTCAAATTCGGTTTAAGTTCTTTTTGCCTAATTAATCTATATCTACCAATATGTTAATGAGAAGGAGATGTAGAAAGCTGACTGGTGCTGAAAGGTCCCCGAGGCTGAAAGAAAACACTTCCAGTTTGTGGCTAATTACTTTTTTCCTTAAAATTTATTACTCTGGAAGATAAGCAAATGTGGTGTTTATTTGACCTGTGCACCTTGTACCAGAGTCTCTTTCCAAATAGCATGCTTTAAAACAGCAATTAAAATGTTAGAAAAAGAGAAGAAAATCTGCTGGAAACACAGGAGCACAGTGAGGAGGGAAGGGATGAATATGGCCTGAAATCTCAGCTTTCTGCATCAAGGTGTTCATTGCCCACAGCCATGGCCCTGTGAGACCTTGGCTCAGTTTCCAGCCTTGTTGATTCTCCTCATGGTCTCATGACATCTGCTGTTTCCATGCCAAGAAGCCAAGCCTAGAAGTGTGTAGCCAAAGGAGGTGTCTGCGCCCTGTTTTCTGGGGCAGTCAGCCATGGCCATGGGACTCCAGCGTGGTCTGCAGGCATGGGGGGCTGGCACGAAGTGCTGTGGTTGCCCCTGTCTCATTCCAGCTCTCCATCCCTCCCCAAGGTGAGCTGTAATCCTTGGGGAGATATCAGGATATCTGATTTATGCAGAAGTCTGTAATAAAATGGCAACAGTTATTTCTGTAGCTAATGGGAATGTAAATTTTCAGATAACATATGTTAATAATGATAAGCAAAACCTCTGATAAGAACACCCCCCACCAGAGAGGAAAACTGCTCTGCTCTGCCTGCAGTAATGCCATTGCCCCATGCTGTTAGGACCTTCCCTGAAGGATGAATTTGCAGGATAGAAGTAGGCTATTGAGACCAAAAGTGTCTGTCTTGACACAGAACTTGTTCTTCCCAAGCAGTTGAGTTGGTTGTGTCTGTGTGTGGTGACTCTGCCTGGCCTGGGATGAGGCAAAGAAAGGGCCTTTCTGATTTACATTCTAATTTACATTTCTGATGTACATTGTGATTTACCTTTCTGACATAAAGGGTGATTTACCTTCCTGTTGCATCTCTGGGAAACAAATCTAAAAATGTGATGCCTAGGCTGTGCTCCCGGTGATGATGGTGGGAGCTGTGGCACACAGCTGCTCCCACCAGTGATGGACTGGGGCCTAAGGGCTCCAGATGGGGCTTTGATAATCTGTCGATGGTTCTGAAATGCATAGATTGTCTCCCTCTGTCCTAATGGCTTCATAACTGATTCATGATCTCACTCTTCTGAGTGAGGTTAAGATGTGGTTGACTGTGCTGCTGAGCATATGACTTTGCTTTGTGGTGTTTCTACTAGGCTTGAAAGCAAGTATCAGTGCCTGACCTAAGAAGAGGTTTATATTTCATGTAATAGAGGCTATACATCCAAATGTGCATGAGTTTGTAATGCACTGATGGAATTTATCATAGGAACATCCAGACCTCTTAAACAAGCACCAAATTTAACTTTAAAGCAATGCTAATTCAGGGGGGAAAAACCAGTGTGCATCATCTGTCGTCAATCTGATAGTCTGTGATATGTGTAACCAATTGTTCTTATTTACATTAATTTGCATTGTGAAAAGCAATTTTACAGTTTCAGTCAGACTTAATAGGCAATTTACAGCTTGCTGTCTAATGGCACAGTTACTTAAGCCTGCCCTGGGGTGCTTTCAAGACCTGAGAGGGGACTAAACCTTTTAAATGTTCAATTGAACAGCTTACAAAGTCAGAAAGTCCTCAGCTATTAGACGCAGTTCCTGCCTGCCTTGTCATATTTGACATTGTTGCTGCAGATGCCCTTTGATTCGGATATATTTTGCCCTAGACAGCTGAAACACTGATCTCACTCTGCAGAACATTGTGGCAGGAGTGGCTCCTGGCCTGCAGAGGCACCGAGCCCAAGGAAGGTGAAGGTAAAAGTGTCCCATGAGACTCACACTTTGGCATTTGTGGGTCAGTGGATCTGCTACCTGCATTTAATGACTGCCTTTTTACCAAGGCATCTCACCTCAAAGACACATTTCTGCATTTGTAGGTGCATGAACCACCTTGGGTAGGTGTGACAAAAGTGAATTCTACAAGATGACTGAACGAAAGCCCTTAATTTGCAGCAATTTTTCTTCCTATCGGATGTTTTGGGACAAACTGTAAAACAAAATTACCCCCATTTGGGTGAGCAGCAAAGGCTTTAGTGATGTCAACACTCTCTAGCAGTGCCTAAGAAAGGGTCTTTACCCCTTCCAAGAGATTGTCATTCTTCTAAAAGTTGCTTTGATCGTGTCAGTGGTACTTTGGGAAAGCTGTAAGCAGTCCCATGGGGAAGGATGCTGGCTCTGGGTGTTGCAGATGAGAAAGGAAGTAGCAAAGACCTTCTCAAAAGTTTGAGCCTCACTTACATCCTTACTCTGGTAACAAATGAAGTTTGCAGGATGCTTGAAGTTATATATTTTATGAAGAATACAAACTACATGAGACGGAAGCAGGCCATTGCTGGTGGTCATTGATCATGCCTATGGTTGTTTCACTGGCCTTTGTGCCTGGTGGATCTTGGGGAACCACAAAATCATCAAGGTTGGAAAAGATCTTCAAGTCCAACCAACAACCCAGAACCACCTTAATTATCCCTAAACCATATCCCTGAGTGCCACTTGGCAGTTCAAATGGGACCGAGTTTTGTAAGAATTACACAAAAAATGTGGTGTTTGGTCATCTTTGTACTAATAGTAGATGAAGACAATGGAGAGCTGGGATATTCACACAACCACATGACAGTATTGACATGTTTGAAATCACAGTGACTCAATGACTGTGTTATTGCTGTAGTGTGACATCTGCCACACTTCCAGATGTTGAGATGTTGGTTTCTTACCCATGCTGATGTCACATAAACATATGCCCCACTGAAGTAACGCAATGCCCGGGTCTTGCTTCTTTAGGAGCTTTCTTTATTCCTGCAAGAGGGTTTTACTTCAAAAGATGTCACAATTCCCTCCACAGGAGCATACTGGAGAATTTCCAGAGCACTGCTACAGTGGTGCTCCTGGGCAGATCTGGCATTCGCAGCGTTGTGCTGAGTGTGGAGAGACAGTCAAGGGAAGTTCCTGATCAAATCACTCCCTGTCATCATGCACAAAGTCCCTTATCTACAACGAGTTCAAAGAGTTTGAGGCTGTGAATATTCCTGCCAGTTTACCGAAGAATAGCTAAAGTAGAATTACGCTTTTATAATGTGTTTCAACTAGATCTGGCTAGTTAGAGGCCATCTGAGCTTTGTGATGCATGGAGGTGGTGTAGGTAGCCAAGGCAATCTGGCACTGTCTATATTTGTACTTTAGAATAGCAGAGATCCAACCAATTTTCAGTTTTAAACCTTTATTTATTTTTTTTAAGATGGCCTTTGCTGTTTTCTCACTGCTACATAGTTTAAAAGCATGTATTTACAGCACTAGCGTGCATCTTTACTGCCTTTTGGAGGTTCACTTGTAACACAGCTGATATTTTTAGCTTTTTATGGAAAATAGAGACAATTGCAGCCACACATGATATGACCTGTGTTCCATGGCTGAAGGCAGTGTCAGACCCAGGGCAGGAAGATGGCTGGAGCTCCTCTTCCTCCATCCAGGCCCTGGACAGCCTTGGTCAAGGTCTGACATTCTGCACTGCTGTCTCATGCAGCCCAGGGCTCTCTCAGGTGACTTTGCTGCTGTCCTGACACCAACTCTTTTGGCAATCCTGCTGCAGGGCTTGCCACAAAACCCACTAGGAATAATGATTTTTTCCAGCTTGCTCTGTATTGTTCTCCTGCACTAACCAGGAAGTTCCTACCTAGAGATAAAGGCTGTCACCTGAGACAGCCACCCACAACTAGGGTTTGGTTTGCTGCCCCCCACTCTGGGGTGTTCACTCGCAGTCCCAAGGGCATTGGGAGCAGTTGCTGCTGTGGCCACGTTTTAGAAGCAGGATCTGGTGGAGCTGCTCCTGCAGTGTGTGTTCTCCTTCTTGGACACTCAGCCCACTGCATGGCTCTGTAAGTCAGATGAGTTTTGTGTTTTGAAGTCTGCAGTCTCCAAAATGCAGAGGCAGTGTTTAAGGAAAAAAAAATCACAATAATTCTGTGTTTGGGTATAGTTGTGCTCTTTTACCTTTAAATCAATGACTGACAGGGACAATTTCTAGTTTGCAGCACAGTGCAGATACAAAGCTGTTCTGTGCTGTTTGTTGATGTTTAATAACAGCAGCCTGCAGACATAGGATGGTACATTATGAAGTCATACTGTTGTTGCTGTGAAGATGACACTGCATCTCACCCTTCTGGTAATGGACGCTGGGCTTTTCATCTTTCATTGATTTTTGAAGATGGGTTTCATCAGCCGAGCTGCAAACCCTCTGGTTCGTGCTGAACACCGAGTACACTCATTAAAGCATAGAGGAGAGCTCAGGAAAGGCATTAGTCCATTAATCACTTGCACGTATAATGACCTTCATGCCTGTCTCTGGCAGGGGCAGGCCTGTTGGTGAAAATGGAGCATGTTTGTTCTAAGCCTGGTTGAGAAGTAGCCACACGCTCTCTGAGTCAGGGCACAGGGGGAACAGTGGCCACAAGGAATGGGATGGATGTGCAGAGAGCATCCTAGTATGCAGAGTAGGACCAGAAGCAAAGAGCTGTGGAAGCGGGGCCAGTCTCAGCAGATCCCAGCAGGTGCGTGCTGGGAGAGGGCAGCCCCCACCACCATCTGTGTCCATCCCTGCCCTCACTGGCCCTGCCCTTGTTGTGGGAGCTGGGGATGCTCTGGGGTAATGCAGCACTGAGAGCTCTGCACCAATTGGAGAAGGGGATGTTGTTCTTTAAAATACTGATATACAGAGATGAGTCTGGCATTTGATGTACTGAAATTAATAATGTACAGATTGCTCAGAACAGATCCTTATAGGCTATTCTGTGTCCAGAGTCCTTTCCAGTGGCTAGGAGTGATCATTAAGGCAAATTGGAAGTCAAATGAGCAGGCATGTTGTGTTTCAGTGAGTATGGCAGCGTTTTAAAGCGTGGTTACAACATAGTACAAGGCAGAACACGTTCCTTTAGAAGGAGTTATTTACAAAAGCCTGAAGTCTTTTCTATGGCTATTGCGATACCAAATGCAAGGACTGTCTGTGAAAACAAGACAAACAGCCCTAAGAGGATGTTTCACCTGAGGTAACTTTGTGTTTGTGGTTCCCTCATTCTCCACTGCTGCAGCAGGAAGTGGCTTCCGATGACATGGGACCTTGTGAAGAAGAGACTGTGGCCCCATCATAGCTGCTGAAACCAGCATCCATGTCACCTCAGGGACTCAGCACTTGATGTTAAACAGCAGTTTGATCCTCTGCTGGACTTTGTCCCTTGGTGCAAGATCAAGCCTTAATGTTCAACACAACCTTCTGCCTTCTCTCCCTTTTTTTTTGTGGGTTTCCTTCTTTACCCCTGCCATGGTACTGTGGCAGGACTGGGAGCTGTGATACCAGTGCACATCCCCAAGGGAGCACAGCATCAGCCACCTTGTGTTAAAGGCTGCTGTTGTCAGTGGAGGTCCCACAGTGAGCCAGGCATGGCAGGGAGAAATGAGGAAAACCACAAAATGCTGACCTGCCACTGTGCCCAAAAGGCACCGCCATGGCCATGTCCCATGTGATCCATGGAGGGCATAGCAGTACCCTGGAAACACGCAGGGCTCCAGGCAGGGGCACCAGTGGTCAGGAGGGCACAGAAAATACCTCTGTACTAAAATAAGCTTGGCCTTGAGCACAGGAACACAGTCAGACAGGGGTGGCTGTGGCTGGACCACTTGTTTCCCTCTTGAGTAAGAATGGATCAAGGTACTGCTGTGCTACAGCCTCTGAGTTGTGTGGTGATAGGAAAACACTGTTGAATTTATGCTGAGAGGGTTCTGATACACTGATAATCCTGGTCACACTGGCTGCCTTGGATTTACTTTTCTTTCCCATCCATGGTGCTGCATCTTTCCCAGATAACTCCAGTGTCTAATTTGTCAATTCTTTGTTTTCCTCTTTGTTTCTTCCCTGCTAGACTTTGAAACAAAGAGGCGCCTCCACCAGCTCCCTTGGCAAGGCTCCTTGCCTGTCCTCGGAACACCCACACTGAGCAGCTTGTCTGTGGGCTTTCAGTGAACTGCTGGGGAAGCTGTTTTGTGACAAAACTATGATTAATGATTGCTTTTGCATGTTTCTTATAAATGAGATGCTCTGTCACTAAATAAATACACAAATAAATGGTCTGAGTGTAAAAGAACATGTTTTTCACCAAAAATGACATCCTTAGTTGTAAATTCTAACAGATGTCATGAAACCAAAGATATTATAATCTATTACAAAAATCCTTTGAAGTTCTATTTTAATTAACTTGCAAAGCCATCAGGACTCTTGGAGAGAAAATGATATGTGCAGTGTATCTCAGGAATTGTGTGAATATGGTCAGGAGGATGTGATGAGCATGGCTGGAGAATGAAATGGAGGGAATAGAAGAAAAGAATAGGCACTACTGTCACAAAGCAAAGCTGGTATTTAGCAAAAGAACCCTGGCATGGAAAGCAACTGAGAAAAAATTGCTGCCACTCCCTTAAAGAACGCTTCATACTCCAACAGCAACAGGGGAAGGCTCTGCAGCTGAGCCAACACGTGGAGCTCCTCTGCTCTGGAGACAAACTGGGAGAGCTGGAGGTGTTCAGCCTGGAAAAGAGAAGGCTCTGGGGGAAGCTTTGAGTCCCTTCCAGTGCCTAAAGGGACTCCAAGAGACCTAGAGAGGGACTATTGACAAGGAGTGTCAGGACAAGGGTAAATGACTTCCTACTGACAAAAGGCAAGGTTAGATGGGGTAGTGGGAAGGAATTCTTCCCTGTGAGGGTGGTGAGGGGCTGGCATAGCTTGCTCCTGATGTCATCATGGGCTGTATCACCTCTGCTGTGTTACAGAGATATTCCAACCTAGTGTGACAGATACTGAATGAAGCAGCAGCGCTGCAGTCACAGGCAAGTCACTCACCAGCTGACCTCATTCTTATCTGAGTTCAGTGTCTTGTTCCCCTACTGACTGCCTGGACAATATTGGGTAAAGCATGGAGGCACTAGAGCATGTCCAGAGAGGGGTAATGAAGCTGAGGAAGAGTCTGGAGCACGAGAAGCGACTGAGGGAGCTGGGGGGGCTCAGCCTGGAGAAAAGGAGGCTCAGGGGGGACCTTCTTGCTCTTTGCAACTCCCTGACAGGAGGGGAGATTCAGGGGGAGGGTCGGGTTCTGCTCCCAGGGAACAGGGACAGGAGGAGAGGGAATGGCCTCAGGCTGTGCCAGATCGCAGCGCAGCTCTTGCCATTTGGGACAACCTGAGGTACCTCAGAGTGTTCTGTAGTGAGCAGACCTTTCTAGCACCAGCATCAGTCAGTGGGTGTGAAGGTGAACACTTTGGGGCAACACTGAGCAAGAATTCCTTCAACTTCATTTTCTTTTCCAGAATTTTGATGCCAAATGAAATTTTCCATTTATTATACTGGGTGGGATAATCTATTTCTCAGGTTTTTCTGTCTTCCAAGAACTTAGGGAAGAGTATATTTATCTGAACCTATAATTTTCTGATGTAATGGCCAAGAATTAAAGACTGAGGATGACTGCCAACACAGAGCCTTTTGATCTTTTAAAAAATCATCCTTTTTTTAAGGTTACTTGTTTTGTGCTTTGCTAAATCCAACAGACATAATTTGCATCTCAGTTAACCTGCAGTTTAGGTCAAAAGGAACAACAGGAAAATTAAAAGAGTTTGACCAGTGAGAAATAATTGTGAGTTTCTTATAACATGGATGAAAGGAAGGAAGAGCTGCAGCTCTGGCATCAGAGTGGAAGCTTTAAGGGACTTTGGAAACTCTGACTCTCACATATTCAGACCTGCTGGGTCATTGGGGAAAACCCAACATCACTCCTACCACAGGGAAATGCCAGTATAGAACCTGCCACTGGGTAACACCGGGAGAGACCCTGACTCTGGGAAACGTCAGGGGAGATGTCCCTGATCTGGGCAGTGCTGTCAGTGAGCACCCCTAGCCCTTGCTGCTGCTGTGGTGAGGAGGAGGTGCAGGGCAGCCCCTTTGCTCTGCTGCCCTGCCCAGGCTTGCTCAGGCTTTGTTTCCAGCTACATGTTCCATTTACTGTTTCCATCTGACTTGGGTGTTCTGAATGATGCCTTCAATATATTGTACTTTTAATGTTTCCCCCTGTTAGGAAATAAGCTCTGTAGAGATGATCCCATCTTCTGAATGACTGTGTCAGCTGCTTATCTGGGAAGTGAAATGCCTGGAAAAATGCACTTCTATAGCCTTTCAGGGAAACGGTGGCAAGTCCCTCCCCCCTGGATTGAGGCCACTCTCAGAAAGCCACCCAGGTATTAGCCTTGGATTTATCTCAACAGGACAAGGTCATTCCAAAAGCTTCCTGAGCTGTTGGCACTTTCAAGGCACATTTCTAATGTGACTTCAGAGCACCCAAGTAAACACGTTGAGCTTGGCAGGTGACTTGGAGAAATCCGCTCAGTTCAATTATTAGGTCAGACTGAATAAATTTCTACCTTCTGCAAAGAAAATTGTGAGTGAAGTGATTTCAACTTCACTGACAGGGAAGATTTAGTTATATCAAACAACAATGAGCAGTTGAAAGATGTAATTTTGGTTATAAAAGAAGTGCAGCAAGTACAGAGTCAAAGACAAAATAATTCTTACTATTCACCACACTGTAATATTTAAATATTTATGATATTAAATATTAGTAAGACTTATTTCTGCAGTCAGCTGATGGTTCTGAAACTTAATCCCCACTTGGTCTGTCAGATCCTTGAGTTCCTGAGGAAGAACTGTGCTGGAAACCGCACTCTCCGGCAGAGCTGTCACTGCGTTCCAGAGCTGTAAGTGGCAGTAAATGGAGCTCTGGTGACAGGGAGGTCGCCGCAGGGCATGTAGAAATGAAAGGACTATTTTGTGTCTGTTTGGAGACTTCTCTTTCTTTATTGGTGTGTGTTACCCAGCGGCCAGGTAATGAGCCTCAGAAAAAAAGTGTTGTTTAAGGAAAATAGCGGTGGTTTGGGGTGGGGAATAACTGAATCAGAAGTTCTGAGAAACCATGACCCTTTCTCAGGCAGTGAAATGTATCTACTGCTAAGAGCAAAGCAATTTTTTCTAATTCCAAAATCCCACTTTGCAAGATGCTAAATCGTCCTCGGGCTCAACACAACAGTCTCTTGGCAACTGCAGATGCTTATCTTGAAAGATCTGCTTTAACAACAGATTGAATTCTCAGAAAGGAGGCCAAACATAAAGATGTTAGAAATCAAAGTGAAAATCCAAAAGGATTTTGAGGCTTGATTTGGTTAAGCATCCAAATGTTTGGATATTTATTTGAAACTTATTCAAGCTGCTTAAGTCTAAAACTGGGTAATACGCTCTATCCCCCTGCTCAGTGATGGGAGTCTTGGCACATACAGTTCCAAATTGCATTGACCTTTTGGGCTGCCAAATTCTAATGCATTTTCATTTCTAATTTACTGTCCTACCCAGCCCCAAGGTCTCCAGCTTTACTCCTTTTCTAGGTTCCCATTTCCTATCCAATATGTGCTTTCCCCCCTTACTTAATAGGTTTCATTTTTTCCCAGTTAAGTCTCATCTTATTACTCAAAAGTTTAGGGATTGATACAGGAGATCAGACTGATGATCCATCCCTTTTGTTATTCTTTCTTCCATAATTTACCAGGATCAGATGCTTCAGAAGGCACAGAAATACACAGAAATGGATCATCATGGAAACCTTTGTCCATAGGAAAAATCCTTAGTGTGTTTCTGTGCTACTGTAGAGGGGTTTATATCCTCTTCCATAAAATCAGCTGAAATAAGTGTTTTCCTTTGGTACCAATCTACATATCCATGTTTTTTTGAATCCTGTTAAATGTTTGCTCTCAGCAATATCAATTAGTGATAAGTTCCATGGGTTTATTCTGGTGATTTTTTGGGTGTCTGTGCCCACATTGGTATTTCCTCTGATGATACTGGTATGATTTATCTTCTTTGCTGGTTTATTAATTTCTCAAAGTGGTGTCACTTGTGATTGTCATTCATGTGGTGTCACTTCCTTTCGAGTGCCAGGAGGATGCTGTCCCATATGAGTTACAATGCACATCCTCCCCTGGATTTTAAAGTGTATTTGTATAAAATATATTTTCAAATGTATTTTAAAGTATATTGTAAAGGACAAGGAGCTTGAGTGGCTCCTTCCTGGCGGGCAAGGCCTGGGGTGGGGTACCCTGTGCCCCTCACCTGTTCACCCAGCACAGTGCCAGTGGGTGCTATGTGTGGCTGGTCCTGGTGGCTGTGCGGGGGGGACAGACAGGGCTGGGGGCAGCAATAGGAGTTCATGCCAGAGTCAGACCCCACAGCCAGAGTTACCTGGCACTTTCCCTGTTACTTCTGTTTGTTTCCTTGTTTCAGCCTTCAAGCCTTGCTAGTCTTGTTGGGCTGCTGGGGCCCTTGCAAATCTTACTGGCAGCACTTCCCAGCTCCCATTCGCTTTCTTTCTCTGTCTTGGGTGCTTTTGATCCGTGCTTGGGATTTACCAGTTTAATTAATCTAATCTCTGCAGTATCATCCGTGCTAACTAAAATAATTCCTGACAATGTTTTGTTGATCCCTGTGACTCCCGAATACCAGTGAAGCGATGTGGCAGCATATGGCAGGATTTCTTATCTGTGATGGCTCAGTTTAGCATTTTAGAGGGTTTTTTTAAGTCCTTTTTCTTTTAATCAGAGTTGTCTACTTGCTTAGAGATTAGGCTAGTTTTGTGTGTTTCCTCTTTGATAAAACTATGGGATTTAATGTTCTGTGTAATCCTCTTGTTCACAGGAACAAACCCCACACAAAATCACTGGGCATTGCTGCAATGAGATGAAGAATGCTGGGGTGCACAGGCTTTTTCCGAACTATTAAAAGTTGATATTTATTTTTAAATGTTTGCAGAAAAGACAATGCTCTTTAAGTACCTGGCTGGATCGATCCAGGACTGGTCCCAGCAAAGGCACTGCCATGGTTTCAGCCCCTCGGTGGTTACACCAGCAGTGACACTGTATTAGTGGTGTCCCACTACAGGTGAGGTGGGAGCTGCAGTAATGATCCTGCCTTCCATGGGTGTGCTGAAACATTTGGATTCCACTGACTGCCTTTTACAGGATGTTTTTATGGTACAGACTCAGCAGTTTGCAGTTTGGTGAATTGGTTTAGAGTAATTAGTGTAATACCAGGCTGGATTCCTGAGTCTGTTTAAGATGTTCTATTTCAGGTCTGTCAAACTTTGAATCATCTGCAATACAAACACTGATTCTCTTTGGGTTATTTCATCTGTTCTTCCAGATCTGCTGAAACTTATTGGCTGTGTCACCCCAGTCCTATTTGTCTCTGACTCCTGGCCCAAGGGCTTGGCCCTATCCAACATGGAGTCCAAGACAGAGCCCTCGGCCATCAAGTCGATGATTGTTCTGGCCCTGCTGATAGTGATTCTTCCCTGAGCCCACCAGCCCGTGGCATGACACACAGTGCTCTAATGGAGATCTACACTGGGGCTGTCAGGGTATGTCGTGCTGCACAGTATGTGTGCTGGAACTGGCCAGAAAACAGTGGAAAAGTGCTGGTTGAGGTTGCAGCTGTGTCCTGCTGGCCCAGGCTCTGAGTGCTGGGGCCTGGATGGGCAGAAGAGGGAGGAACGAGGTTTGTGCCAGTGCTGGAGAGTGATCAGCCCGACATGGACACATCCAGGGCTGGGAGCACGTCACTGATCCTGGGACAGCAACAGAAGAGCTGATATGAGACTTGATTAATGAATAATTAATCAGAATGCATTTTAATTAGTGTCAATCAACTTGCAGGTGTGGAGAATAGGACCAGTACACAAGATTGATTTTTTTTATAATGAGATGACAAATGCAGTAGACGAGGAGAGCATTGATGCACCAGCTGTCTGCATGGTGTTTGTGGCACCAGGAGGCTCCGAGGGGTCACTCTGCTGAGCTCAGGAATGGGGTGGGCAAGCACGGTTTAGTCTGTGGGTAAGAGCACGGGTTGCAGATGTTTGACAGCAGAGAGCTGTTTAATTGAGTGGATGGGGGTATCAGGAGATCTAAAACTGGAAGGTGTGATACATGTGCATTTTGGGTATGGTGAAGGTCATTTGCAAGCTGGAGCATCCTACTCAAGCTGCTGGTTGGATCCTCATGTCCAAGGAAGCCTGGTGTGGGGTTTCTGAAGTCCTCTACTTGGAAAGGAGCTAATCCTGTAAAGTTTTATGTCCAAGCCACAAAGGATGCTCACAGCAGCCTGTCCTGGTTATGGACCCAGGGTTACTTGCTCCAATTAGTTTTGCTGGAAGCAAGATAAGGCCCTGACCCTGCAGAGGGGTGCAGAGTGTCACCAGACATTGGTGCTGCCCTGGCACTGCAGCTCATGGTGAGTGGCACCAGCATCTGCAGCTCTGCGGCTCATCAACACATCAGCTAAAGTGGATTTGATTTTGAGAAGTCTTATGGACCCCAATAAAGATCAGTAATCATTAAAATTAACCACATGCTGATTTAATCAACATATAGCTTTGTTAATTACCAGCTCTTTCTTTGTGTCCATCTGTTTTAAAGATTTTAGTGAACCTGCAGCAGATGTTCATGTAAATATAATAAGCTGGTTGCCATGTAAATATAAAATTTTCAGGAGTGTTTGTGTATCAGACACCCAATTTATTTGTGCTGTTGTCAGGATCATGTCTTCAGTGGTTTAGACACAAAATTGATGACTTTGTTATAATCCAAATTGGAGACA
Organism: Scytalopus superciliaris; assembly: GCA_013400415.1. Classification (NCBI taxonomy): domain Eukaryota; kingdom Metazoa; phylum Chordata; class Aves; order Passeriformes; family Rhinocryptidae; genus Scytalopus; species Scytalopus superciliaris. The sequence continues at coordinate 551,967 of VXBX01000690.1, read as the reverse complement.
GTGTCTGATGCTGGGCTGTCCCCCCTCCTGGCCTCACTTTGCATTGGGATTTGTGTTCCATGGCTGGGCCCTGCACTCCAGCATTCCAGAGCTGCCCTGTGAATTGACACCCAAGAATGAAATAGGAGCCATCGATTCATGCTCCTTTCCAGGGTATAAACAATAATTCCTGCACTTGTGGTGAGCACCATCCAGGGGGTGGGGGGAGCAGGTCCTGCACTGAGCATCGTGGGTGCTGTCAGAGTTCCAGGGTGGGTCACCATTCCCTGGGCACCACTAGCTCTGCAACACAGGCAAGGGGCTCCCAGCATAGTGCTGGTGAGAGTGAGGGAAGGCACCAGCCCAGCCTGAGGCAGATGTGCCCATGGTTTGGTGTTTTCATCCTAACAGAGCATCTTCATCCTGGCGCTCATGTGTGTCTCTCTCTTGCATGGATTTACCTTTGTAAGGCATTACCCAGAGGTTAATTCTGCATGCTGGCTGAAGGTGACCTGAAGAATGCAGTGTATATTTTGGTGCTGGTCTGGGGAAGCAGAGGAAAAAGTTTACCTCAACTCCCAGTGTCCTGCAGAGAGCTGGGGCTGGAGTCATTGTTCCCTTACATCTGCACTTGAAAACAGCTCTGCCCTCTGATTTCTGCTTTCATTTTTTAGCTTCTAGGCCTTCTGGTTTTCATTGAGCTCTGCATTGACAGTGACTCCAGGAGCCTGAAAAGTGGGTGAGCAAGTGGAGACAGATCATTGAACAGCTGCCTTGGATGCCTCTTGTTCTGCACAATCCCTCAGACTGGCCAGACAGGCCACTCCTGGCAGGGAATTCCATCTCTGGAAGAGGATTTGCAGGTCTTCAGGGAAGGAAGCACAAAATCTGTGAGTCACTGGAATGTCCCCAGAGCAGAGGCTGCAGCCCCAAACCAGGCATGAGGGGAGGGGAGGAGGGAGGAGCAGCATGATGGGGGTCACACAAACACCACATCTCAGCAGGGGCAAGTCCATGTCAGAAACAAAAAAGGGATTTGAAGATGAGAGAAAAAAGTAAAAACAGTCAGCAATGTGAGTGGAAGTTCATCTAATGCAAGGTCACTAATTTTTTATATAAAGCCATATTTCTACAATTTCTAGTAATCTTGGTATAATATTTGCTAATATTTTTATCACTAAAAACATGTTCTTTACTGAACACAGAAGCTCGTAAAGAAGCTTCTGTTTCCCACCACAATTGAGTCTTACTATGTCAAATCTTTAGATTTGAGATGACAGTGGGAATTAATAGCAAGAATAAAGTCTTATAATTGAAACTGAAATGAAACTAAATCGTACAGCTGGGATGGTGGCTTGGACTTCAGTTTCGGTGCCTAAGGAATCACTGCATGTTCTTTAATTTTTTGACTCTTCTCCATAAATGTTTTGACGTGCTCAGAAATTTATCTTCATGATTAAGGCTGCTGATCATCACAGACTGATGAATCCAAAGTCAAAATTTTTACTTACCCTTTACTCAGGCATAAATTTTCAACTGGAAATTTACAGTAAAGACTTACTGCTCCCATTAGTCACACGAGGCAATGCTTTGCTTCATGCCAAGGTGCAGCCCATGCCTGGGCCTGGGGTGCTTGGTGCTTGCTGAGTCTGGGAGCATCCCAAATCCTGTGAGTGTTCAGGGAGCAATCCCAGTTCCCACTGGGATCAGTGCCTTTCATTTTTATTATCAAGTAAGCTAGTTGGTAAGAATACGACACTCCTATAACATACATTCACTCCTATAACATATATTCTCGTGCATAGAAGACCTGACATCTGTTCTTTTCAAAAGAAGATATTTATATTTTAGACCATATTGATATTTAATTAATAGATCCATGAGCTTTTTTTCCCTGCATCTGTTTCTCTTCGACCCTGTACTTTTAGATGTTGCATTTCTCTTGTGTGCATAATTAGAAGATGGCCTTGAACACTTAGGAAATGAGAGGCCATGAAACTAAGGAGGAGGAGAAAGAGGAGGAGAGTGCCTTGAATTTTGGGCCTTTCCCCACAATGGTCTTGTGGATTGAGAAAAGAGGCTCTCATCACTGTGAGTTTGTGTTTGTGGTGCTGGGGTCCCAGGTGGGCAGATGCTGAGCCAGTGCTGATGAATCATCCATCCATCCATCCATCCATCCATCCATCCATCCATCCATCCTTCTCGTCATCCCTCCCTTCCCTCCTCCCCTCCTGGCTCCAGCCACCAGCCCAAGGGCAGTGGAAACAATGCCAGGCTGGAGTTTGGTTTCTGAAGGCTCAGCCCTGGCCCTACTTTGGTGCTTCCTACAAACACTCAACAATGATTTGTTGGGATCATGCTAAGCCTCTTGCCTTTGGAGAGGAATTGAAGTGGTTGCGGAACATAATGGGTGAAAGATCCTTTAGTATTCCCTCTTTATAATTCATGTATCTATAATATGCTTTAATTTCCTCTAAGCTCCTTAAATGCCTGTGAAACCAAAGAGGTTTATTACTGAGGTGTGAATCATTCCCATGACTGGTCCGTGGGAGCCCCTGGGGTCTCTCCTGGAGCAACTGTGATGATGGCAGGGCTGGGCAGGATTGTTTCTGTGTCATTGGTGAGCGTAGGAGAAGACATGGTATTTGTATTTATTCATGCTGCAAATCAGCAGTGATTTCCTGAAGAACAAAATTTACTGGCTTTATTCCTTCATTTGAGTAATTACTACCAATAAATATCTCAATAAGCTGCGACTTACAAAGTAATTTTCATAAAAATTAGGAAACTCCATACACAGGGTGTACAAGGCAGTGGCCAGCATGGCCCCTGGGGCTCAGCAGCTTTCTGACCTCCCTCTCCCTATTTCCAGTGTCAGGAACTGACCAGCCCTGCTCAGGGTGCCACTGCTCTGCAATATTGGGGCAGAACCAGTAAGCCCATGTCTCTCACCATGAGACCCGTTTCTACAAAGGGCCAAAATATGGGATTTGGGGAAAGCAGCTCCCACTGGGTGCCTGGATGCTGCTGCCTGGGCGGGCACACGCAGGACCAGAGGTGTGTCCCCTGCCCTTGCTGGGAACAGGGAGGGACAGAGACCTCACTGAGGGTCCAGGTGAGGAAATAAACCCAAACCAAACAGCCCTCTGCAATGGAAACAAAAACTTAATTTTGGTGGCCTTTGCTTTTTCTGCCATGTCTGCTACAATGTTTGGTTTTATCTGTTCCTGGAAATGTTTGGTTATTTTTATTTTATTTTATTTTATTTTATTTTATTTTATTTTATTTTATTTTATTTAGGATTTGGTTATTTTGCTTTTGAAATATTAGATTATTTTACTTTTTGAGGTGTTTGATCTACAGAAAGCAGCACCAGACTCTTCTCTGTTAGTTTAACAGACAGGCTACAGCAGGTCATTTCCTCACTTTCTCACTTACTGACACCAAATCTCTTTTCCATTGCCAGGAGAAAGCCCATTCTTTTGTTTTGCCTGAGGGAAATACCTTTATCCCTGGGTGCTCCAAGGAAGGAACTTCCATAACCAGAGTCTGTTAGAGGTCTTTCCAGACTTCCAGGACATCCCAGAGGTCACAGAGGAAAAAGAAAAAAAGCAAAACCAAAAGCAGTAGCTGGTGTGGCACCATCACATCACTGGGGAGGTTGTTCATATAGCAAATGGAGGAGCACAACACAGCCTGCTTGGAAAAACCATGAGGCTGGTTAAAGCTTTTGTGGTCCCAGGCATTCATTTGCTCCATTCCTTCTGCAGGTGGCTAAACTGCTCCCAAATTATTGGGATTTATAGTACAAGAATGGTGATACATGTTGGGTTTGACCTATAAAACCCCAAAATAGTGATGTATAATCCCTCAGTAGCATGTGAGCACATTGATGCAATATTTATGGCGCCATTCCAATGATTTTTTTAATTTATTTTATTACTTTATTTTATCATTTTAATTTTTAGATTAAAGATGGCTCCAAGCTGGAGCAGAGGAGCATGGGCTACCTGCACTGGGAGCCATTGCGTGCTGGTTTAGGGTAGCATCTGTCCAGGCTTCTGCTTTCTCCAAGCTTCCATTGGTTTGAACACTCCTCCACTCTGTCTCTTCCCTCTCTGCAGAGGCAGAAGAGTTCACCCCTTACCTAACCACAGCTTTCCATGTCTATCTGTCCTTCTGTCATGCAGGTGCTGGGGCTGAGTACCTGCTCAGCTGGGGCTGAGCTGGGGCAGAGGCACTGCCTGGCCAGAGGGTGTCTTGCAGGTGGAACAAAGAAACAGCTGTATGTTTTGAACACAAATATAAACTTGGTTTTCAAAAGAAATTGCTATTTCCATCAGCTTGCACAGGAAATAAATCTGGTCAGAACAGCAAGAAACACATTCCACCATTTGCTCTGGAAAACATAATTTTCCAGGCTCATGGATGAGCCAGGGTCAATGGTCACTGGTTGAATTAAAACTACCTGTCCACACAGCCAAACTCAGCGCTTGCTGCCTGGAATATGCAGAGAATTCCCAATATGAAACACAAGGAATTACTATAAACCAGACATTAGTAACTGTGTAGAAAGAACCTGATGAATCTACACAGAAATATCTGTTCAGATGCAACTGAGGTAGGAAACCATAAATCTGATGTAAAATTAAAATGAGGAAGCTTCCAATTCTGCACATTAGGAATTCAATCAATATCAACTTCATCCTACCACCCTTGGAAAAACACTGCTTTTCCTGTTTTCAGCTCTTAAAGAAGCTTGTTTGGACCCTAAGGGGACACCAGCACCCCTGAGCATCCACATTAATGCTGGGGGAATTTTCCTTGGCTGAGGGAAGACCTGGTCTCCCCATGGTTGGATTTAGGCCAAGGCTGTTAAAAAGTCTGGCTTTGGTAAACAACACTGGAGCTCTTGCACTGCAGCAGCTGAGTAAGGTTGGAGCTGTATTACATCCTGACATTTTAAGGGAGTAAAATAAATAAGAACTTACTGTTTCAGCACTGCCTGAGCAGAGACTGCATGGCTCTTGAACCCCAGGAACACCAGTCACCAAGTACAAGGGAAGCTGTTACGGGTGAGTCAACTGGGAAATAAATCTAAAAGTCAAGCTAAGAAGCAAAATATTGGATCTGTTTGAAAATGAGCCCACTGTGGTGGCCTGTTTCTGCAAGAGGAAGTTGATTATAACTGACATCATGGGCCTTAAAGCCACAAAAGCTCTGGCTTCAGGGAGTTTCCATCCCTGTGGCACTGAACTCTGCCAGTGCTCATGTCCCCACACCCATGAGCACCTGGTGAGAGCTCACCTCGTCCCCCCTGCAGCTGGACCTGTGCAGTGAGATGCGCTGCCGTGGTTCTCTCATCTCCTGTCCTCTCATCACCTTTGACTGAAATATTTCATTCTCAGTGGCGCTCAAAGAGCGACTCACTTTCTTGAGTGTGTTTTAGTTCATTACAGAAATAAAGGGGTGTATGAAAAAAGATGACATGCTTTGGAATCCCAGCAGAATTCCCAATAAAGTCTTTGTTTGTATTAGATTTATCTTTTTTTTTTTTCTCTTACATCTTTAGATGGTGACAGATGCACATAACAAAGAAAATGGAGGAACATGTACTGCAACTCTGTGTGTGTGTATTTTGATAAGATTTTGAATGTCATTAAGTCCAAAATCCCCAGATCTTGAGCTGCAGTAGAGGCTGAGATCAGCTGCTTTTGAAATCATAAATCTGAAAAGTACAGCTGGGGAAGCAGCATTTGAAATCAGAAAATATTGTGCCTGTAGGACTAATTATGCTTTTGCAAACTTTATCAAAGCATTGCTGCTTATTCACAGTTAGCACAAGAATGTGGTAATGGATGGTGACAGCTCTGACTTGTGCACACAAACACCCATTTTCTGGGGAAAGGGACAATTAAGGGCTTCTCATGGATTTTGGTTGTTCCAATCTCTCTGCCAGGACAATGTAGAATTCGAGACACTGTAAGCATGAAAGATGCTGGAATCCTGTTCCCCAGATTCACCAGACCCCTCTCCAATTCTTCTGGGGCATGCTGAGGGTTGGCTCTCTGCACAGAGTTTACTGGGAACTCTGGAAACTGGATGCTGCTGCCACAATCCTATCCAAGCGAGGGGAATCACAGGTGCGTATTTCAAAAGTTCCCTCTACTTCAACCCTTGTAGGGAAAAAACCCCACCAAATTCCACTGACACATGTAAGATTTTTCTCAGGGACGCGCAGAAGTGCTGGTGCCTCTCCCATCAGGTTTCAACATGAGGGTAAAATACTGGATTATTCAAACTGCTGAGTCAAGGCAGAACAACACGAGGAGGAGAATGTCACAGTTCAGCACAACAGTCCCTTGGAAGGATACATACATTTGGAGCCACTTTTCTTGCCTAATAAAGTTAAAGATGTGAAAAAAGCTTTTTTCTGTCTCCTTGTTCATGTCTCTGATCTCAGCCAATGTGATCAACCTGCAGTGAGGGGTCCAGCTCCTGTTTCAATAGGAATAATCTGGAATTTATTGATGCTCTGCTAATTTACTTTGTGAGGTTTATCTTCTTGCCTACTTGATCCCACCTTGTTCTTCTTATAGTCAAGGAGTTTTTCCCTGTGTCTGTGGATAAACCACTCTGGGATAGAACATACCTAGGTTGTTTCTAGCCACCAGGATTACTCTGAAATGCAGAGGAAGCTCCTCCCTGCCCAAGGCATGGGTGCTGCTGTGGAGAACCCACGTGGAGTCTGGCACAGGGAACTGGGCTGCAAGGGCTGTGTGACCCCTGCTGTGTTAGGGAGTCACCCTTCAGCCATGACAGGCTCTTTCTCTTGGCTGAGCAGGTGCTTCCAAACCAGTATTTCACCTCAGAGGGGACTCAGGACAGAAATGCTGGGTCAGCTGCAGCTGCAAGGTCCCCCCTACTCTCTCCCAACTGGTCCCCATGCCAAGGCTGCTTTGGCAAATGGTGTCCAGAAAGCTGAGACGAAACAACCAGGTTTTTATTTGTACACTCATGAATGTATTGCATTGTGATTTGACACTACTCAGATGGAGGTCACAAGCTGTGCCCAGCTGAAGTGAGAAAACTGTGCTGGCAAATGCTTTAAAAAGCTCAAAACTATTAAATTAGAGACAGAAAATCCTCGAGAGAGGTTGGTAATATCTCTATTATTTTCTCATTTAACCATTTTGTTGTCTCTTGCACAGACATCATTAGACATTAACTCTCACAGTTTTTCAGTCTTTGAAAGTTTTTTGAATTAGATACATCTTTAATCATGAACATTATGATGTTAGATTACTTCAATGAGTGTTATGTGTAAGTATGAAAAAACCCCTCTTGGTAAGAGGGAGGTGAGGATGCCTGCACAGCTGGGGAGCAGTGTGTGTACCCCTGTGCCCACAAGAGAAGGCTCACACTCTGCTGCCCACATGTGCCTGTGCCTGGGTAATGTGCCTAGCCTGGAGCATGGGACAGCTCTTGAAGGAGACCCAGAGTGCATGTCAGGAGGCTGAGCTGATCTTCTAATTAATTTACCAATTAATTTAATGATCTTCCCATTAATTTACCACCATGGCACTGCTCAGTCACAGGCACCATCTCAGAGAAGGCTTTGTCAGAAGAGGTGAGGTAGATCCTGTCAAGACAGGTGCCATTTACCACTGGGCTGCAGTTGCAGGGGAGAGATGAAGTGATGTACCTTCTTTGGGAGCTTTCAAAGCACCAGAACATTGAGAAAGGCCCTGGAGCAGGTGTCTGGTGTGGTCACCTGCCATCCTTTGGGGCAGAGCATTGGTGGCAGCAGCAGCAGTTTCACCTGTGGCTCCAATGCCTGGAACTGTCTTCCTCCTAGTTCTGCATCCCACCCTGTGGACAACGCACAACAAACATATCCCAGGCAGTGAGGGAGCAACAAATCAGGAGCAAACCAAGGAAATGGAGGCTGGAAAGAGCTTGTGCTGCAGTGAGGGATTGTGCTGGATATCTCACCTTCCTGGTGGGGGGGAAGGAGACTGCATTTCTCTGATTATAGACACAGGGCTTTATGATTATAACTGTATAGAACCAAAGTATTTTGTGCTTTGGGGGCCCAGACTGAGAACAGTATTCATAAAACACCCAGTTCATAAAGTCACCACTCAATTCCTATGCAGTGATGGCTTCCAGTGGCAGGCCCTGCAAAGGGCCAGGCTCCATCCAAAATCCCCTGCATATAATGAAAAAACTGTTTATTTCCATAGACTTTGAATTGAGTCCTTAGAAAGCAATTTGGGCAGTGAGGTGAGAAATTTGGGATGACTAGTGTATCAGTAACATGAGCATCGAGCTTCACTCTTTTCACTTCAGTTCACAGACAAAATTCCAATCCAAGAGCTGAGCAGCTGACCTCCCATGCACTGCCGAGTTGGATGCAGGTACCAAAAGGTGCATTTATAAATGTGTTTTATCAGTGCATCTCCCTAGTGTATTGGTTTTGTACATTTATTCTTAATTTTGTTGCAGGATCCAGTTTTTAGTTGCTGTGCTGAGGTGGATGCTCTGACTGTACCAACACTTGTTAGACACAAATTTTAATGTGGTTTAGATGAGAGCAGGGTGAGCAGTTTCTACTCTGCTGACCCAGTCCCTTGTTTGCTGGGAGAAGCAAAATGGCCACATTTCTTTGAAGCAACACTGATTTGCCCCAGCAACTTCACAAAGGGCCCTTGTGACAGTAGAATCCTAGTTCCTTTCTTCCTTTCAATATTTATTTCTTAAGCTCAGCATCCACGGAGAAAACACTGGTCACTCTGTAGAGCAGCAGTGCTCCTTCTCATGGACGCTGGGGATGAACCCCACATTCCTGACACAGCAAACCCATCATGGTGGGCAGAGACACTGACTGAAGCCAAGGACCTTCCTTGAGCCCATCCACACCAACACCAGCCTCTCTTGGGTGGTAAAACATATCTGAGGAGGAGACACTTTTCTTACTGAGGACATCAATAGCTTCATGCTTCACGTGTTGTTGGCATGGCTTTCCTATGAAAGTTGTTTGAGTAAAATGACATCTTCAGCAAAATCACCGAAACTTGCATTCAGAATTGCCCTGAGAGAGCAAAGAATTGTAGAATCATGGAATCCTAGAATGGTTTGGGTTTGAAGGAACCCTAAAGACTATTTTTTGCAGTTGGTCAGAAATTTTGTTATGCAGAAAATTCTTGCTCTTGTCATGGCCTTGGAGCTCAGTAAAATGGAACAGGATGATGCCCCTGGTCAGGTGTGATTGCTGCTCAGGGAGTGCTTGGTGTGGCCAGGGGAGAAATGAGACGAATCTGAATATCAGCTGCAGAAAGAGATGACACTGGACTCCCATGGCAATTTTCTATGGTAACAAGCACCCAGGAGGATATTAAAAATGTCATTTGTGCTTTAAAAATAATAAAAATTGAAACAGATTCTGGCATCTTTTATAACAAGAGAGACAACCGTTATTACTGGGGACATTTTAAAAGAAAACAAACACATTCAATAATTAGTTAATTGAATTGCCAATATGCTGATGCTACTGAAATTAATCTGAAAAATATGAGCTTAGTATCGTGGTTTTGCACAATTATAGTTGGAGATAACATTAAGAGGAGGACTGGGATATGTTTGGCTGGAACACAGATTGTGAGTCCAGTCTGTGGCGTGACATGGGGTCTTTGGGATCCTGGTGCCCAGGGTCCCTTCCCCAAAGGGAGCTTGGGAAAGGGAACAGGGTGGTTCTCCTGCTGACCAGGAGCTCCTGCCACAGGCACACTGAGCAAGACTGGCGATGCCATCATGGTCAGAATGCTGAGCTCCACCACTGCGTCCTGAGCTTGCCAGACATCAGTCTCTTTGAGCAACATCCTTTCTATTCAGAGTGGTAAAGTTACTATTCCAGAAGCAAGCTAAACTATGGATTTATTTTAATTCCTGTTTTTAGAACTATAGAAGTACAAATTTAATGTATATTTTGAAAAATTATCTCCTTGAATAGGACAAATGTGAGCCAGGAAGCTACATTTAGCCCAGAGCCTGTGATCTGAGCCTGCAGAATCCTATTTGGGGACAGGCTTTTACTGGGATCAATAACTCAGAGATAAGTCCTTTTGTTCCCTGCAAACAGGCAAGAAACCCAGTCCGTGGCCATGCAGGATGTGTGTGGGGCAAGTCCAGCACCAACCAGGCCATGATGTCAGGGAGATTCTTCACACAAAACAAAATGTCTGATGAAAACTTGTTCTGCTCCACTTGCCTGGCTCTGAATGGGACTGTAGGAGCACAGAAACCTGAGATCATGTCCATCACAAAGCACCAGGTAATGCCTGTTGTGTGTGGTCCTAGTTTGAAAAGAAATACTAATATTTTGAAATGGATGTTTCTTGCCTCAGCCTCGCTGACTCCTGTGTCAGCATTGTTTCTTGACTTCTCCCCTTTGATGAAGCAGAACATTCTCCTGAGTGTTAGCACTGAACTTTTAGGTGTTTGAAATCCTGCCCACATGTCCAACAGTGAGAGGGACTGGGACACACCTGGGGAGGCGCAAGGACTCGAGAAACAGCAGCATCTGTATGAGTAGCATCTTAGTGAGGAGCCCATGGTAGGAAGGTCCCCAAACACTGAATATGGATTGACTGTGGGAACCATACGACTCTAGGAGACCAAGCTCTTGGAATGGCAGCAAACCAGAGTGTGCTGGTGCTCTCATTCCACAGGTTTGCCCTTCTCCCTGTGGTTATTCCATTAACTTCTCTGCCTATGGTTCACAGACCACTGTAAGGCAAATCTGATCTCATGATGTGGTCAGAGAAGAAAGCCAGTTTCTGGAACCAATGACATTTCACCTGGACAGCCCAGTCACAGAGAACATGACTTTTTTTATATTGCCACTCTGCATCCTGCTTGCTTTTTCCCCTGGGTTAAATAAAGCACCGACATGCTCAGAGCTCAGCAGCAGAGAGCTTTCCCAGGCACCACTATGCTTCTAATTGTGGGGTTTTTTTATTTTTATTCATCAGCAGCAAATCTGTCTCAAGAGAATTTTACCTTTTACTCTTTTTCTCACTGTTTTCCTTCACATCCATTCTCAAAAATAACTCACTAACATGGCCAGACCTGTGCTGAATGGCTCATTCCCACTGTCATCTCCAGGCAGGCCTCAATGCATACTGCTGCTCTCTCCTTTATACAAATGATAAGACATATCAAACCCATTTGCTGTTGTAAGTCTGAAGACATAACCATCAGTTCTGGATGGCATTCAGAGCAAACAAAATGTCTTTATTGAGACTTATCCAGCCACACCACTTGTCAATTTTATGAGTTTTTAAAATAACATCTAATGTTAACTTGGCAATGGATCTGTCTTTACAGACAAACCCACTCATGTTTTATTTCCTCTATGAAAGGAAATGATGTATGAACTCTACAGCAAAGCACAGACCAAACTTTTTACTACCCCCTAGAGTACAAAGAAATAGGAGCAGGAGGAACTAAAGGGTGGGTGAATGCCAGGCATATGTTTCTCTGGACTATAGCAACCAACAAGTATTTTATCTTGATCCAGCTGCACAGTAAATGGGAACTAACACCCTACAATGGAGAGCCTTTCTGTTTGGTTTCACCATGTTTATAAAGAATAGTTATCACTCACCTTAAAAGGCAGGTTTAGGTCAGGTGGTTATGTTTTAACATTTATGTTATTTTTGGAGCTTTATTGCACTGCTAGAACCTGATTCATCGGTGACCTTCATGCATGAACCCAACTTAAGACATATAAATAGTCCTATTGAGCTGAATTTTAACATTGATTGCAGTGGGGTGAGGTGGAAGTCAGTGTGACTAAAAGTAATATTCAGTGTGCTCCCATCACTCTCAGAACACAATAATGGAACTCCAATCACCTCTTGCTGGAAAACTCGTTGTGACATGATACAGATTTTAACCACTTGTGAATATACTGAAGTTCAGCGAATTTATTTTGTCCTTACAAATAGACAAAGAAAAATATGCATTTTTTCATTTTTAGAATAGAGAATGTCAGTGGTTCCTCTGAATTCTCTCCTTGAAAACCAGATATCTAGAGTGGGTTCAGCCCCACTCCTGATGATTTTTCTCTCTGTAGCCGCACACATTGTCATTCACACCAACAATGCATTAACTTTTCACTTCAGAAGAGATTCTTGTGTAACACGGAGTCTGATTAGTTGTGACACAAACTACGGTATCTATATAATGAAGCGCACTCGTGGGTTAGCCATGTTGGGAAGATGTTGTGACCCTTAATGAGGAGAACAGATGAGCAGAGAAACCTGGCCTGAGGAGGAGGTGAAGTCTTCCATGTCTGCCTGGTTTGATGCAGTGGAAGATACCAACAATGTAGAGGAACTTACCTTTTCCAAGGTGCTCAGAAAACACTAATTATTCCCACAGCCCCTCAGCAAGACATGCCTTATGAGATGTCATGGGGCTCCTGCTGAGGTTGACTGCAAGGTGGTGGACTGACCCTAACCCAAAACCTTAAAGATCACCTAATCCCACCTCCCTAGCATGGGCAGGGACACCTTTTACAAGTCCTGTTCAGCCTGGTCTTGAGCTTGGTCACTCCTCTGAAGTCTGAATAGTGAGTCTTTCTGTGATCAGAGAGGTCAGCACTGCTGGGACACTGCTGGGAACTTCTGGGACACTGCTGAGACACTGTTGGGGCTGGGATGTTGCTGGGCAGTGCTGGGACAATGCTGGGACACAGCTATGCATGAAACTGGGGAGGTGATCCTGTTTTTGAACATTGCTTCAGTCTTGAGTCATATTTGTAAGGCTTTTATGCATAAGTGTTTGGAGTATGGGAGTACAAAAGTAGGGTAAACACAGCTGAAGCAAATTCATTAAACATTAACGCAAATATTTGCAGAGATTTTGGTTCGCAGCCTTTGCAGATTTCCAGAATTACAGTAATGGAACATGGGCACGTGTTCAGCTGGCAATGGCAAGATGAGGGAAACCGACATGAGCACCAGAGGGCAGAGGAGGGTGGTAGGAGGTTATTCCTGAGGTCATTACAGACAGATTGTCTTGCTCTTCCCGGGGGAACAGCCCTCAAGCAATGTGTCACCCCTTCTCAACCCTCAGGTTTTTTTTTTCACTGCAAATGGGGCACCATCCATGGGAACATCCCAGGAGCAACCTGCCACTTTAGAAGCTTGGAAAGGAAGCTGTGTGGTGGAAGGAGAACTGAAGCAGGCTCTGATGAGCAGGGGATGGATGGCAAGGCTCCAATGGGGTGGGAGCCCTGGATCTCTTCTCTCGAGGGACAGAGATAGCTGGTGGATAGGGAGAGACAGAAGAGTGAGATGGGAATGGTACAGGGAAAAGAAGAAAGAGAAAGTTTACTAAAAACATACAGATAAGTATAAATTTATTTGCCTAATCTTTAGGCATTGAATTATCTGGGAATCAGTTGCTCCATCATTTCAGCCAGCAGCTGGTCAGATGATTTTATTTCTGCTCTGATGGAAGGACTGAAACCTCTGAAGCAGGAGCATGATGGACAACATCAACCCAAAGGTTTTGATGTGTTTGTTGTTGCTGTTGTTGTTTTGTTTGTTTGTTTTTTTCCTCAGCTCCTAATTGCTTAATTTGAAAACATTTGCAGGAATGTTCAGACTGTCTCAAAATCCTGAGTAAGAGATGAGGAGAGGGAAGCATCATACCATGACTCACCAAAATACCACCAAGGCTGTGCCACATTTGGATGAACAACCATAACTGATGCAGCAGAAGTTGAAAGGAAATTTAAACCCAGGACTGCACATCTCCCAGTGTTTATCTTTCTGCCACCATACAGGGCTGGAGGATCACTCTTGGTATTACAAGAGATCAACCTCAACATTACCATGTGGCCTTTGTCCCAGAGCAAGCAATGCCCATTTGTAAGGAGGACTCTTATGTGTCTTACTTCTACCATGTCACTCAATTTTTTTAATATATTTTCATCCTTGGAGCACCTACCAATGCCTAAAGGGGCTCCAAGAGAACTAGAAAGGGACTTTGGACAAGGGCCCGGAGTGACAGAATGACGGGGAATTGTTTACCCCTGCCAGAGGGTAGAGTTAGACAGGATACTGGGGAGAAATTCTTCCTTGTGAGGATGGTGAGGCCCTGGCACAGGTTGCCCAGAGAAGCTGTGGCTGCCCCATCCTGGGAAGTGTCCAAGGCCAAGTTGTCCAAGACAACCTGGGTTAGTGGAAGTTGTCCATGAGTGGCAGGGAGTGGAACTGGATGAGCTTGAGATGTGTTCTGGTCCCTTCAGCTGCAGCCTGGATTTTCCTGTCACTGTTTGTTCAGTGTGTATCTTTTGCCAGGCTGTGTGTAAATAAAGCTGTTTCTAACACTGCACTCCTGGCTGGGGAGAGAGGCTGGAACTCCCTTGGCCTGCACAACCAGGCAGTGTGATGGGAACTAACAGAAGTCACTTGGGTGTGTTAGGGAGGGATGTTCTCAGAGCGTGTGATCAGATATTTCCCAAGTAAATCACACAAGACCAGAATTATGTATTCTATGACTCTGTGTTTCTAAGAGAGATGCAAATAGAGACATAAGACTTTTCTCTGTAATGTACAATAAAAATTCAATGGCTGGCAGTTGATACAAAGCTTATAAATATGTTTTCAAATAAGTACAACAGCCATGAAATCAGGAACCAGTAAGTCATAATGCATTTCAGCACAATACTGATGAACCCATTTTTCTGGCACATGTGAAATAATGAGCTCATTTTAATTCTTTATAGATAACAGATAACAGCTTGAGAGGCATGTGCTGTGCCATTCACTTTTATGTCTCCGTCTCTTCCACACTTGATGCTCCCATGGCATTAGGGTCAGGAGCAGAGGGTGGGCTATACATTCTTGCTTTCTTTCTTCCTCCTTGCCACTTTACAATATGGCTATCATTTAAAACCCAACACAACAAAGCAGCAATTTAGTGCATCAGAGCAGCAGCTGACTGATGTGACCACAGATTATGTTGTTAGTAATTTCTCTGGAATTTATTTCATTTGTCTCTGCTTTATATCTCTGCTGTTGCTCTCCAATCATCACTCCCACAAGGCATTGTGTTTCTATTGAGGCAGCAGCTAAATGAGCTGAGAATTAGATCTATATTACATCAGCAGTGGGCATTGCAGATATTACCAACACATTAAAAGAGAAATTCAAATGAAACAAACAGGAACATGTTCTTTCCTATTTCAGAAATTGATCCTGATTCCACAGCTGAGCAGTGTTCAGGAGGAAGAGATGAGCTTAGTCACAAACAAGCCGTTATATGAGATCATTAACTGTAATAGCATTACTGCCGCTCTGCAATTTCATTTTTCTTTGTCCTTAGAAGATTGACTAGGCTGGGAAAGGATGGATGATTCATTGGGGCAGCACTTTAAGGCTCTAAACTGTAGAAGTCTTGGTTGTCCAGTGATTGTACTTTTGCACTTAAGGCAAGGTAGCAAACCCAGATCTGATGGAGGCAGCCCCTGTTCTCCTCACAGACACTGGACCATGTCTGCCCTGGCCATTCTGGAGGTGATCTGGGAGGGGGTCATCTGTTCCTCCCTCTCAAAGGCACTTGTCAAGGGAGTTGGCAGAGCAGCCACAGTCTGTGTTCAGCCCTGCTGCTCCTCAGTAATCCTGAAAGAGAAGTTTGGATTTTGAGGAATTATGTTTCTTCTGATGGGTGACATTAAATCTACCCTTTGTTAAGTGTCCTATAATTTGATTTGATGGTTAATTCAGCTCATTGCTTGAAATCCAAGTAAACCTTAGAGAAGAAGTAAATTGGAGAACTAGTAAAAATGTGTATTATTTGAGCAATCAGATATGCAAGGGATTGGGTAATCTTCCTGCAGCTCTGATGGTGAGAGTTCTGCTAGTAAGGTTTGGGATTTCACACAATTCCAACTAGGACTCTGTGAGATAATGTTTGCTCTGGATCTCACCTTGCACATGAAGCTGGGACACAGAAAATTCAGGAGTGCAGGGACTCAGAGGAGCAATTCCAGTAAAAAGTCCAGAAGAAATAATTTCATTTGGAACCCCTTAACAGACTGAGTTAAAGTATTAATTAAAAAACAGCTGTAACACAAGGAACTTTACAAAATGGATCTTTCCAAGCTTCCTGTGGAGCACCCATGCCTGCAGACACTGAGCAAGGGCAGCGTGCCTTGTCGTGACTCATCATCTGTACCAAAATGTCCTGCAGGCTGAATGTTCTTCGGGTAAACCCAAGTCCATGTCCAGCAGCAGACCCTGTTCAGCAGCAGCCTGTCTGGACCGGCAGTGGGTGCCCTGCACAGTAGTGATGCTTTGTGCCTGTGCCTGAGCTGCTGTTGGCACCATGCAGCACAGCTCCCACATGGCTCTGACATAGCTCCAACATGGCTCTGATGTGTCTCCAACTCCACTGGGACTGGGCAGTCACTCGCGCCCCTCGTGGGACCCGCCCTTCCCACCTGCTCTTACTGCATTCAGAGGAGCCATCTCTGTTTTGAGGTGACACAGTTTTGGGGATGCTGAGTCCAGAGCTCATGGGGCAGAGTTCTGTGTCTGGTCACCCCAGTGTGAGCACAGATGGAGGTGTGTCCACCAGCAGAGTGTTTCTGGATTACCCACATTACAACACCATGGTGCACTTGGATTTCAATGCCAGCACAGAGAGTGGTTTGCTGGGCTGGGCAGGAATGAGCGCTGCTGGCAGAAAAGCAGTCAGTATATGTGTGGTCCCCCTTTCCCTGTGCCATGACTGATCCATCTGGGTTGATGCCGAGTGGGGGATTTCCACTCCCAGGCTGGCTGCTCACTGCACTGTGGGATCATGTTGGCACTGCAGAGCTGCCATGAGAGAATGTAAACCCAGTAGTTATACAAAGCATTAGAGCAGTGCCAGTAGTGCACAGGTGAGAGGTGATCACTGGGAAAAAGTGCCAGGATTTTTTCCAGCTCTGGTGGCTGACAGTGAGATGTGGCTGCAGCCTTTGCAATTCCAGGGCTGTCCAATGTACTGGTAATGTTTCAGGCTTTACTGGCTGTCCTTCTGCTTTGGACAACCATTATTTCTAGTAGGACAAATCCATGATGTTCTATCTCGCCCCGAATCTCCACTTTTGAACTACAACAAAACCGTCATTTTGTTTATATTTACTGATTTTAGCAGCCAGGAAATCCTGAGAGTAGGAGCATGTCTTGATAAGCTTAAATAGCATCCTCTATAGAGACTGCACGTTTAATTCAGTTCTGGTGTGAATTCAGTAATGGTGTACAATAAATCTGACCTGAATGTGACAGAAAGTAAGAGAATTCTGTATTAATGCTTTATAATAGGTTTATAGTTAAATAAATTTTGTGAAAGCATAGGGGTCTCATTGTTACCCAGCCAGCTTTCCCCATAGCAATATTTTCCCATGATTAAGTTGGAGATCAGATAACCACCTTATGCAGTATATACCCAATAGCAATTTAAAAAATTCAATATCAGCTGTATTATTCTAAAGACTCATTCCATTTTCAATGCAAAATAAGTACAAAATAAAGAGATAAACTACATATAAAATGTAAAACATGAGAAAATTTATCACTTGCAAACATAAAAGCCAAAAGGATAAAAAAAAGGAGAACAAAAGCAAATGGAGGCTATAAAAGAATACAGAAAAAAAAAGATAAATCCACAGCATTACCTTTTCTATATGCATTTGGCTGAGGTTTATTAAGGTGCATTCACTCTAGTACAGAATATAATCACCTCTGTTATGTACTTGCTGCTGCAGGCTAAATTAATTTATGCTGTGCTGGAAATATTCAGCCCCACCAGATCCGAAAGGACAGGAAGCGCCAGTCAGGCAGTGCAGCTGCTGAGCCAGAGGGTCCGTCCTGCTGTGTAGGGCCGAGCAAGGAAGTGTGTGGGAGAGGAGATGCCGGGATGGAGTGGGGTCCAGGGCTTGGGATCATGCTGGGCATTGCTCTGAAGCATCCTGTCCCATAGACTAGTGGGTTTGACTGGGACGGTGCTGGAGCTGGTGTTTATTGCATTATTGGGCAGGAGCCCGGAGGAAAATCCCACTGGCAATCACTTCAGTTAGGAAGACGTTTGTGGGCACTCCATAAATCTTCACCCATTCTGTGGCAGAGAATGTGCAGGTACTGGGACAACCTTCCAACCCAATGGCCATATCCAGCCTGAAATATGGAGAGATGAAAACACCTGTGAGGAGGAAGAGAAGGAGAACTGAGCTGCGGCTCCCTGCCCATGGTCCAAGCAAGCCATGCCTCTGCCTCCCCTCCTCCCTGTGTGAACATCCATCTCATGGGTGTGCAGCTGGGCTGCTCCCCTCCCTGTGGTGCGGCTGTGGGGGTCCCAACCCAGCCTTGCCCACAAGGAGCATGGTCCCCACGCTCTGAGCACTGGCTCTTCCATGCCTCCAGCTGTTGAGGCAGCTGGTGTTAATATCCTCATCCCTTTCACTCTGGAGAGCCAGCACAGAACCTTCTGTTCCTTAATCCATTGTAGCAAACACCTAATGGCTTCTTCCTATCACTAGTCAAGGTCGTGCCAGTGGCTCCATTATGAACATGTTCTCACTTAAAATTACTGTATTTTCTCTGTAAAAAGTTGCCCTAAGCTGACAGTTTGCAGACTTGGTTCCGCCCAGGCACGGACAGTTTGTTTTTCTCCTTTTGCTAAATTTCTATTCATGTCACAATCTCTGGCCCATTGTACAGTTCATAAACACAACAACAGATTTTCCAACGGGCACTCTGGGTTCACACAGCCTTTTTCCCAGGAAATAAAAAGGCTATCTGTGGGAAAATAACACCACCAAAACCCAGAAAACATTTCAGAGAGAAGCTGGACTCATGCATTATCCAGTGATCCTTGTTTCAAAGAACATCATCACTTCTGTCCCAAAGTCACCCATTTCCTGTTCTCTTTTGCTGTTAAGAATTTGCTATGTCAGAAATAAAGAGTCATGAAACTGAGGCAAGGGAATGAAGTATTTATCCTAAAAATAAAAGGCAGGATATAAAGTTTCTCATGTGAACAACAGTCTGAAAGGGGAGACTTCCCTGGAGGAATTATAACTCCCAGTGTCATGCAATGGTTTATATCATGGTTACACCTGAAGAGATCTGTTAACACTCATGAATAGGAGCACATTAGAAGTGGGAAAGATCAATGGAATCACAGACCAAGTACCAGGAAAGCAACATAGGGACATGTTTCAGGGGCCTTTGTTCCTTCTCTGTCATTTCTGCAGTAAAGCTCCATGTGAGCTCTTGGGTTTATGGGATCTAAGTCTGAAGGATTGCTGAGGGGCTGCCATGGCTGCATTAATCCAGAGGTGACTAACTCATTTTGTTGTTGGCAAGTACCAACAGGATGGGAAGGAGCTGAGTTTGGTGAGACCCACTGAGTGAGAGCCAGCCCTCACTCATGGGACTGGCCAACACCGACCTCACAGGGAACCTTCCTCCTTTCTGTGCTGCTTGTAGAGTGGTTGGCCTTGTGGGGGGCTACTCTGAATTTTCCAGGTTTTTTTTCCTTTGCCACAAGTTTAAGGCAGTTCTGAACTGGTGCTTATTGATGTGGAAGATTTCCATAAATCAGGAAGATGACACTGGAAGCAAGACAGGAGAACAGGACTAAGAGGAGTTTGGTTTTCTGTTGATCCCATTCCCTTCCTGGGCTGCCCATGGAACCAGGGGGCAGGGGCTGCCCCCTCTGTAGCGAGCCAGGGGCTCCTGCCTCCTAACAAATTCTAAAACATACCAAACACCAAGACACCTAATTGGGAAAAAGTAATAAACTTAATATCTGTGGAAATATGCATGAAAAGCTCTGCCCTTGACAGTACCAGGCTTTTTAAAATTTCCATAATGCTAAGCAGTGTCTTGCTCACATACCCACGGATCGCGGTGGCTTTGTTGTCATGGATACCAGTACATACCTTGTTTTCTTTCAGAGATCTATCAAAAATGTGCATTTGGATGTTTGCTAGATTTGCCTGAATGTTCTAAGCACATTTTTACACTAGTAAATAATATTAAGCAACTGTGTAATTTATGCTAGAAGACTGAACACACTCCAGCTCAGTATTTTAACACCCTTTTTTCACCCTTGAGATTTCCAATCCAAACACCCTGCCTGATGCTATTCTCGTGGAGACGAAGCATGACTTGCGAGAAACTGTAGTCTTTCTGTAGGATTTTACTACTAAGGACCCCTCCATGTGCTAACCACTCCCAACACACCCACAGGCAGGGGAAGGAGTCACGAGCCAGGTTTTCAAGTATGAGCTGATTCCTTTCGAGACAATGTTTCAAAAGATACATCCAGTCTAAAAAATAATTATCTAGCAGACTTCTGTGTTGCATCTGCTTCATCTTTTTAGTGTAGACAGTGAGAATACTGCAAGCTACAGGCACTGTGGCGGCATCTTGGAAGCAGGTTTCCCATCTCTTCCCTCTGGAAACCTGGTATTACACCTGAAGGCAGTGTGCACCCAGAATGGAAGTTTTAAGTCTCAGCAATTGCAGAAAATCCAAACCTGTTCCTTTTGCCTCAATACCTATTCATTAGTTCACTCTTCATGGCACCTTTGGGTTTGACAACATGAAGCAGAAGATCTCATTAACAATGAGTCCTAAAAGTGTCCTTTGCATATTGCATTGACAGGGTTTCATTAACACCATAAATAATATGCCAGAGCTGAAGACTGCATGTTCTGAGTCTGGAGATGGCAAAATCAACAAGAAGAGATCTTAGTCTCTCTCTGTTGAGTCAGCAAGTAAGTGTGCACTCCTTTGTTGTCTGCTTAGTGACTTTATACCAATAAGTACAACTCAAGTAGCCCAGGCTGGGTAATTGGCTTGTGTCTATAGTTTGTAGTATTAAATTCAATTAAGTTTTGTTTATCAGCAGCAGAGAAAGAAGATTTTGAAATAATGACAGGGGAATAATAATATTCTTAGTAAAGAAGTAAAATTTGTCATGATTGAAGAACAAAATTACAATAGAGTCAACTCCCTTATCTGCAGTTTGTGAAGTTGGGAGTATATAAAATAAACATGGCATAAATATTTGAGATACACAGGCACAAGCCCCTGCCTTTGAGAGAAAACAGCATTTACCTTTGTACAGTGACTCATTACATGCTTCAGATTTGCTTTTAAATTGTACCCAAGTCTGAGGCACTGAGTGTGCTTCTCATCCCGTGACGAATAGCTGGAATAAAGCCATGGCTCAAAACGTGAAACCAGAAAGTCGTAAAAACCAGAGGATGACCAGAGAGACTTGGAACCAGGGGTTAGTTCCCAAAGAAGACCAGACGAAATGAGGGGCAATATACAAATCTCTCTGGACAGTGAGATTTTGTAGGTTTATTGTCTCTTTCAAGGTGGCAGAAATACCAACTTTGAAAACTACCAGGAGACTGGAAATAATGAGGTTTCCAAAAGCAAGAAATCTGTCCAGAAAACTTGACTGCCAGCCCACGGCTACCCCCTGCCCATGTCTACCCATGCCTACCCATGCCTGTAGCTGTCCCCTGCCCAGGGCACCCAGCCCCTGGACCCTCTGATGGCAACTGGGGGAATACATGATGGGAAGGACACAGGTTGCCACGCTGCCAATGCCTGCCTGCTGTAGGCAAACAGTGCTCGGATTAAGAGACACCACTGGGTCTCTCTCAATATATTGTATTGGCTTTAGAGGAATTGATTGACTTGGCTTTGTACTGTGACTTGCAGACTGAGCAAGAGCCACCCCTGACAGTTCTTGGCAGATGTAAAGTACACAAAATGCAGAAATACCTCAGTCTGGGTTACTGCACAGAGCAAGAGGAGAGCAAAGAAGTCAATAATCCATCTTTCCTTACTCACACCCCCAGCACTTGAAGCCTCATCCCCAGGGGCCTCTGCTGCATATGAGAGCACCAGATCAGCCCAGCCAGTGCAGGCATTAACAGGACACACAAAGTTATTCTTAGAGAATGACATGTGTCAGCTCTGCTCACTGGCAAGGTGCTGATCAGGTGTAGCGTGGGCAATTGTAGAAGCTCGTCCTTCCAAGCTGCTGACATCTTTTCTTCAGCATCTCATGGCTGAGCGGACTCTCCTGCCTGCCATCCACAGTGGAGTGTGCAGGTGTGAGCTCAGGGCATATCTGCCTATTCACTGCCCACAGCAGTGTGCGTGTGTGAGTGTGGGGCACCTCTGTGGGCAGCTCCAGACCTGTGGCTGAACCAGAGTCTGGGCTGCACCTTCATAAGGTGTCAGGTTTGGACTCTGCTGACTTAACAAGATCCTTGAGGAGCAAATTTCAAAGAGGACCAAAACCTGAGCAAACCCATGATATTCAAAGGCAGCCGGTGTCTTCTCTTTCCTTTGTACCCCAAAAAAAAAAAAGAGAAAAAGATAAAAGGGAAATCTAATTCTGTTTCATTTGTGTGTGCATGAGCAAATTAGTTTCAGAAGCAATTTTACAGTAATTATGACCATCTCCAATGGATTAGATTTTCAGAAATATTCACTCTAATGTCATGATGAGAACTCTCACGTCCTGATTTTTTTATTTGATGTTCTAGCAATTTAAGGGTTCCAATAATTTGTGTGCATGACTATACTAGAACAAAAACACATTTATGGCTTCTGAGTTTTGTGACACTGAAAATTTTATGGTGAAGTGATTTTGACCTTTGGAGGATATAAAAAATTCAATGGTAACATGATCTTTATCTCTCAGCACAGCATGTTGATATAGTCTGTAGTTTCAGCTCATATTCCCTGATAAAGAGGTGTGTTTGATCTTTTATTCCTCATAATACTGTAAGTGTATCATAATTATAAATTTATTTGGTAATCACTGTGATGGTGCTGTTACAAGAATCCATTTAGCATTTCTAAGTCTGTGGTACTTCCTTCCACTGGGGATTCACCGTGAATCCATCAAGGTAAAATAGAAAGCTTTCTAATTTTCTTTTATATCACATTTAAGGTAAATAAATTTCAGGGAAGTTTGGTGAGCTTTGAGGAATTCTGCATGAAAGATATCTAGTGCCCTTTTTGATGGTTTCTTTGTCCACTTTGAAGGGCTTTTGTAACCAGTCATCAGTACAAGCCTGTCAGAACTGTGGCTTCCTGGGATGAAGCTTCATGCCTTTGTGAGGAGAGCGGCCAAGTCAACAATTATAAATGATCCATTTCATGTTCCGCGTGATCTCATCCACCACTAGACACTGCTAAATGGGTCTGGTAACATTAAAACCATGTTTAATATGTTGTAACTTCACCTCATCACAAATGGGAACAAACCTGTTGGGTCTCCTTCCTGAAACTGGAGAAGGAAAATAGTCATGAAAACAGAGATGGATGGATGGGGTGTTCTGCTGGAGGCCCTTCCAAAGCCTTTCTGAATCAATGAATGGGCATCATGAGCATGTGCACATTTGTGTGCACGTGTGTTCACGTGTGTGTTGGGGGTGCTCAGTGACTACTGTAAGATTTCCCTCAGCTCTATGATATTCCTGTGTCAGGAACACATCCATCGGCTGTTCTGAGCTGAATTGCCAGTGATTAATAACCCAATTTCTGGCTATTTGTGGTGTGACAGGAAACAAAAGCCTTTTTTGCAAATTCACCAGCAAGAATCTGGGGGGAAACATCCTCTGCTAAACCCCTGACTGGCAGGGGGATGAAGGTTCTTGTGCCCAAACTGCAGCCCCTGTTTGGCTAAGATTGAGCAGAGTGAAGCCCTCTCCTCACTGTGCCTCACTCCACATGCTGACAGAGCAACAAGAGCCTCCCTGGCTGCTGAAGGCAGCTCAGGAGTCAGACTCAAGACTGTTATCAAAGGCTGCTGAGACATCTGGACTGAGGTGACTCAGAAGAGAGAGAGTTCTTTAATTCATAGGCTGTTTAATCTGGAGTATGCAGCCAGTCTGTGTGAGATGTTCTGCCTGGCAGGGGCTGTGCTGGGTGGGTCTCCAAGCAACCCCCACAGTCAGGCACATCCACAAACAGATGAACGTTCTAGCATATCCCAGGAATACTTTAATTTATATGCATGTGTTAACCCAATGAAGGGAAAATGGGAATGAGTTGGCAGGTGGCCTTTCGAATGAAAGGGCACATGGTAAACTGTCTGTTTGCTGCTGTCACACCCTGGAATACTAAAGGCGTCACACCGTGTGCATATGCCTTTCCATTTTCCCGCTGTTCTGTCTTTTTTATTGTTCATATTCAAAAATTAAATATAATTTCAAAAGATATAGATGAGTAAGATGTGTTTGGACTGGTTTATTGCATTTGCAGATATAAGTTCTCCTTTTATCCTAATGGTCCATAGCAAAACACCATGAGGATTATAGCCTTAGACTTCACGCCTTTGTAAAACATGCAAACAAGACTAAGTCTTTATTCTCTAAGCAGGATGGGAAAACAACATTAGTGCTACATCTTGAAGCAATTACCTTGAGGTACTGTCACTCCCTAACCACCAACAAGCTGATATTCCTTTAAATTTAAACATACCCGCTGATCTTATGAGCAGCTGTTCCTAGACGTGAAAAAGCATTAGGCATCAACATTCATTTTTTAACAATTAATTATTTAGTTATCAACTCAAAGCAAAGTCAGCACATGGGGACTTCAGTTGCCTGCACTCCTCAGGCTTGAAGCCACTTGTGAAGGTGTGCCTTTTGGGGGACAAAGCCACCTAAAGACCCCTGAGGCTCTCAGGGGTTTGCCCCATACTAGCTCCCAGCAGGTTGGTCCTCATGGGGAAATTAGGTGATGGACTTTGTTAATAGCCTCTACCCAGATCTTTTGTGGACGTTCTTGGAGAGAAAAAGGCCAAAATACAGCAAAATCTTCATTTTCTTTGGCATCCAGTTCTCCTGTACGTGTATCCCACAGCTCCCACCAATAAACTCAGGAAATTGCACTAACTAGTCTCTTTGAGTTTGCTGTACTTAAGACAAATTTTAACTGTTCAGTTTGAAATGTTCTTAGTGTCCACTTTTTACTAAACATTTTCTGCTTTTCACCAGAAACAGACAGATCTCCAGGTCTGTAAAGAAGTGCACATACACACACTGAACATGCAATTAGACTAAATCAGTGACCAGCTGACTGTGGATTATCACCACCTTGGAAGTCAACTGGGGCAACAGCTGAAATTGGTGGGACTGTTTGATATTTCAGTAACATAGAACAGGTGTGAATTTAATTCTGTATTTTTTGATGTCTGGAATATTTCTGAGTGATTACTTCTTGCAACCCCACAGTCAGTGGGTGGCTGCTCAGAGCTGGAAATGATGGAGCTGAGCTGCAGCAAGGAGTTGATAAGAAATGGCAGAAATGACATCAAGAATGGTGGTCAGGGCTCCTCTGGCATGAACAATTGATACTTATTTGCTGATAAGGTCTCTGGGAGCAGGGGGAGCTGGTTGTGGGGGAGAAAGTGGATCATGAGTGTGGGGTCAGTGAGGGAGGAACCAAATATTGGTCCTGACCTCTCCACAGCCATGATTGTAGCAGCAGTTCTGTGGCCAGTGAAAGCCATGATGAGCTCAGTGTCCACTGGCTGCAGCAGTGGCACAGGGATGAGGATGGCTCGGTTTGGGCTTGGTGCTGTTACAGGTCACTGGTAACTCAGGGAAAGACCTCATTTGTCAGTGATTTGCTTTTTGCTTCCACCAGAATACAGAAAGTTTAGTCAGAGCAGGCACCCTGTTGTACAGTATTTTGTCTGAAGGGTATTTTTTGACCTGAGATGGTGGTTGAGAGGCATTTTGGCAGTGGGATGCATTTCCTCCTTCAGTTCTTGGAAGCTTTTGCTTATTAAATAACAAATTCTGGAAGAATCTGAAGGGAAACCTCTTATGTTCACCCTTGTTCTTGAGCCAGTCCTGCCACAGTGCACGCAGCTGGGGTCTGAAAGGCATGTGCTCACCAAGGTGACCTTTCCAGCAGGACATGCACCAGTCTGTGCTGCTGGTGGGGAGAAGTATTTGTACATGTGTAGTCTGCTGAGTAAATACTTTTCAAGGTTTGATTTACAGCATGTAGCATTGTTGTAGTCAGACTTTGGAAGAATAAGCCAAAATAGCTGTTAATTTGTGGTCACCTTCAAGGCACACAGGCTCAGGAACCTTGACAATGCATTTAGAAAAAGTAGCAATAACCACGAGCACAGGGTAATGACCATAGGCTTTATAGGCAGATCATTTAAACATTCTGAGCAAAAAGATGGCAGGAGAACATTGTTAGTGAGCTCATTAGTCATCTGAAACTGCCAAGCAAAGCCTTTAATGGGGAGAATCAGATTTGATAAGAACGGGATTTGCAAAGGCAATCTTTGGAGACATGGAAAATGCGAGCATTTAGGTGGGGTTGCTTTCCCCAGTTGGCTGTAAAACCTGGACAAAGGATCCCTTGACCTCAGCTGTGCCTCTGTGACTGGTGTTTCCCAGGTCCCTGTGTGGTTATCACCAGATGAGCTCTGCAAGGTGTTGGCATTTCCTTGGCTATCTCTTTTGTAGGTCAGCAGTGAATGACACACTCAACAAAAATAAATAAATAAATGCTGATTTGTGTCTCTCCTTCCTTCCAGTATTTATTTTCCATCCTGTTTTTATTAACCTTATTCTCTAAATTTCCCTGGGCTCATACTGGCTGGGTGTGATAAAATTTTTGCTGCTACTTCTGTCACCTCATTCTTCACTTTTAGAGCCTGTCGTTGTACTGTGGAAGGCTCCCTCCTCCACTGCAATTCAGCTTTTAGTGGGTGTTGCATGAGCTGTGCTCAGTTCTTCATGTGGAGGCCAAGGGACATTCCAGAAACTCTTTGCAAGGAACCTGGAATTGCAGCTCATATGAAGAACACGAAGCTAAGAACAGGAGAAAGGTGCAAATTACATGGTGTGGGTGTAGGGGGGGCTCTTCTTCCAATAAAATACAGCCTTGCAGTGAGGTACCATATGTGCCTGGGGACTCACAGGGCACTCACAGCCAGTAGCTGTAAGTAACATGTTCAGCCCTGAGAGCAAGAGGCCTAAATAATCTCCAGCATTTAATATTTGCTATATTTGCACAATGTCAGTGTTACTAATGTTAGGTGTGATTGAGTGTGAAAGCAATGAGTATAATGATGTTATGAGCAATATGGTGATAAGAGATTGCATATCTAATGCTGGAATCAGGGCCCCAGATACAGGGGGAAATGGTTACCTTTATTTATTTATTTGTGGTCACTTATATTTGTTTATTTGTGGTAAATCTGGCTGTTTCTCTTTCACAGCACAGGATTTATCATCCGCCTTCTGTCCAGCCTAGACCCTGCTTTTTTTTTAAATCTGAACTACTTTGTGCTTAATTTCTTCACCAGAAAAGCTGCTGGGTCTGGCCTCTGCTGTGATGCTGTGCAGCCTTGGTGTAGTGATGCTGCACATCTGGCTGTGCCTGGCACTGCACATCTCCCTGCTACAATCTGGTCCCCGTGCCACTGCATGCCCTGTGGCCACCGGCAGAACAGAAATGTCTGCAGTTCACACAGTCAGTACTCTGTGTTTTGGGGGTGGGGAGGGGCTGTACAACATTGGTTCCAGGTGGATCACACACTCCTGGGTCTCATCCAGGCAAATTGCAGAAATTAAGTCACAAACCTTTAAAAATGTTGGTTTGTAACACAATTTTCCACCAATCCTGAAGCAGAAGGTGGGGGAAGAGACTGTTGTAAGCCACTGTCTGTGTTTCTGTACACATGCACAAGCACCTGCTATGCCTATCAACTGGTTCAAAAGGCTTTTGATATCTACTCTTCAGCTGGAGGAGCGTGGGAATGTTGGAAAGCAACTGAGTGATGAGCTGCAGAGCACACCCCCATCAGTCTGTGGCTGGACTTCAGGTTTGGGAGGTAAGAGACAACAGCTGCCTTGGGAAAACAGCTCAGGCTGGTTCCCTCTCCAAATTGAGGGAATGAAAGTGATGCATACTCTGCCTTGGTTGCTGGGGGATTTAATACCAGGTGTAATTAGCCCGTAACTAATGCATGTCCTTCCCAAGACACAGTTGTGTGTGCTGTTGACAATCATGGCTATGACTGTTCTTTGCAAAGAGCCTCTGAGGGACTTCTGTGGGTGTTTCCCCCTCCACAGTCCCAGGGTGATTGTCAGGCAAAGGGGTCCCATCCCCAGCACTCACCACCTGGGACTTTAAAACATGCAGCAATATTTGTTTCATATCGCACATACTAATTCAAGTATAACAAAATAAGATGCTGAAATTAAAAGTCTAAAATGTTAAAATTAAATGTGTTAATTCCAGTTGGAATATTGAAGTTATGACTTCATATATTTCCCTTCTGTCCTGGGAATGGGAGAGGGAAACTTGAGGGTCTTGGTTTGTAGCAGCCCTTTGCATCCCACCAGCCTGTGCTCTGTCTGCCTCTTCTCAGGGCTCAGGCAGCAGCCACATGAGGAGATTGGGAGCTTTGCTTCTGGAATTATCAGTGCTCAGCCAGAGCTGGGAGTCGTGCTGAGCTCCCTGACCCCGCAGCATTATCATAAAATAATCTTTATGCAGGATACAGCTGCCTCAGCAGTTTCCACAGAATGTCATACTCCAAGTATCTGGGGGTTTTACTGTTGTTTATAACTATTTTCACTTAAATCCTTGTAAATTTTGTGTAGTTTTTGCTTATGGATGGAAGTCAGGTTTGGGCAACACCTCAGCTACATTGACTTTTTTTCAGGCTTTTTTTCATTGCTTCCAGATGAGCCCAAGGGAAGGGTTTCCCTGACAGCTGAAACCCTTCCAGTTACAATATTGGGTGTGATCCTGCCCTCCTGCAGCTTCCTGGTGGTCCCCAGCCTCTGAGACCTTGGGGACCCCCACCAGCAGCAGCTGCCCACAGGGCTGAAAAGCACCCCAGGACCGGCAACCTCAGACACCTCAGGGAGTGGAAGGAGATGATCTTTAAGGTCTTTCCCAACCCAGGCCATTCTATGACTCTATAATACACATACATGCACAACACCCCCCGCCCCCACCCCAGGCAGTGTGAGGAGCCCACTGGACCTGCTCCCACTCCCTCTCTGTGACTGCCCCACACCATTTAAAAGCTGAGAAGTTGTGAGCGTATTGAGCACTGAGTTTTCACAGCCCCAAGTTGGCAGAGCTGCTTCTGTAACTGATAAAGTGGGAAACTTCACAGCACCGACTGGTCCTCGGATTCACACCTCCACATGTGTCACAGTCTGGTGTTAATGTACTTTAAGCAATAACATAAAACATGGGAGAGCATTGGCTGGGCAAAACAACCTGCCAGTTTTCCCCATGCTGGCCATGCTATTTGCTTGACTTGGGGTTCTCACCTCACTGACAAGGATGAGGCTATTTGTAATGATAGAGAGGGAAAGATAGCAGTGCCCTGCTCCAGCAGCAGCACCCCCATCACCTGAAGAACAGCCTCTTAGCCTGGCACATGTAGGGATTGTGCTCCTCCTTCCTTCCTTCCTTCCTTCCTTCCTTCCTTCCTTCCTTCCTTCCTTCCTTCCTTCCTTCCGTCCTTCCTTCTGTAACACTCATGTGTGGCTTTGGCATCTCTGCCTGTTAATGGTGCAAGAGGACTTACATTCAGAGAGGAAAATGGCTTTTAGCTGAGGAGGGTAGATTTTAATTAGATAGTAGAGAGAAATTGTTCCCTGTGAGGGTGGTGAGGCCCTGACACAAGTTACCCAGAGAATTTGTGACTGCCCCATCCCTGGGAGTGTCCAAGGCCAGGCTGGACAGGGCTTGGAGCAACCTGGTCTAGTGGAAGTTGTCCCTGCCCATGGCAGGGGGTGGAATGAGATGGGCTTTAAGGTCACTTCCAACTCAAGCCAGTCTGGGGTTCTGTGATCCTATGAAAAGACATCTAAACCCAAGTAGATGGGGTCTGTTTTCACCCACAGGAGACTGGGCACACGGAGGGAGCAGCACACCCCTGGTGCCTTGGCCTCCAGGCTGCCAACAGTTATGGTGTAGCATCCTTTGGTACAGCACCATCTCTAGGAAAGAGCCCAGTGCATGCTGGTGCTCAGGGCAGCTACCAAACCCCCTCTGATGGGAGTGTGGGGGCAGGGGCTAACAGCAGCCGCCTTGGGAGCCCAATCACACCAGGGTGTCCTGGGAAAATAAATATTTATGAGGAAAAGCCACAAATTGCCAAGTTATTCTGCAAATTATCAGAGAACTGGAACATATTGTGGAAGGAAAAGGTATTTTCTGAAAAGGCCTTTAAAGCACAATGCCTCATTCTCCGCAATGTTCATCTTCAAAAACCAAGAATGGGGAAGGATTAATGGTCCAGGACCCTGCGAATTCGCACTTCCCAGAACAAAGAACAAAGATGTAAAGCCTGTCTTCAAATGTCCCTGTTTTCTACAAAGGAATATAATTTTGCTTCTGTCATCATTTCAAGAAATACTTTCTCTGCAATGATTTCTCTTCCAAAGTCAAAGAGTTGNTAAAAAAAAAAGTAAGAAAAAACCCTTGCATTTTCTGGTAAAAAATAAAGAAAGAAGAAAAAAACCAAATGCTCTTATTTTGCTGTCAGAGGCAGAAATAACTTGAAACAAGAAGAAAGCAGGGGAAGCTGAACATGTTTCAATTAAAAAAACATTATTAGCTCACAGAGGAAGAGATAAAAAAGGCTTTGCCCTTCAGGAGAGCAATGGGGATGCCAGTGATGTGCCAGAGGGGCTGGAGGGCCCACGGGGGAGTGATGCCCACTGCATGCAAAGACACGGCTGCCTTGGCACTAGGGATGCTCCAGCCTGTGTCCTGGCCCTTCCCCAGCATCCCTCCCTGCTCAGCCAGGCTAGGGAAGGGAAGTAGCACTGGGAGTGGGGGCTACTCTGATAATCTTAATTTCCTTGGTCACTAATGAGCCCCTGTGGCACTGAACCTGCCCCCGGCTGTGGCTTGACGTGCTGCTTGACTGGAAATGGAATTGTCAGCTTTTATGGATTTGGAGTTTGATTCCAAACACCTTTTGCCTGGCAGAAGCCAGAGGTCTGGAAACACGCTGTGGTGTTCCTCAGGCAGCTGTGGAGAGGACACTCAGGGGTGGCCTTGGTGGCCCCACTGCCACTGTGACAACCAAGCCCTGTGGTGGGGATAGGCAGAGCAGTAAAACACTCCTTACGTGTGCACAGTGGGTGAACCTTGAACCCGTGTGACTTCGAACCTTGAACCTGTGTGGCTCTGACATGTGGACAAAGCCACGTCTTGCTGTCAGGCAGAGCCCCTCTCAGTCACTTGGTGCACATTCAGGAGCACAATTACTGGGACTGAAAGGAAATTCAGTTTAATCACAAAAAAGCTTGTAAGAAATTAATCCAAATTGTATTTACTGCTCACGCTAAGAGCAAACATGACACAAGAAAGATGCTCTGACAGCATCACATGGTTGACGGTCACCAGAGATCTGATTTTTTGTGAGTATCTCTTAATTTCTGGGCACTTGTTGTGGGCATATAAATAAGTAATAGCATCTCATCTGGAAACAGACACTTAGGAAGCAACATTTCTCAGGCTGTAACATTGCTATGCAGAAAACACACTCTGAGGGTAACAATTTTAACAAGTTAAATACCTGGCAATGCCCGTGGCTGTCCTGACTGCCCATGAACTCCATGGCTTTTGGACTGTATTTATTATGGATGAAAAAATGAGCCTGACTTTCCCCAAACAGCAAGGTACTTCTGAACATAATGAGCACCAGCACATCTAACCAGGGTGATGTGCTTGACTACAGAGCCGTTGCTGTTTAGATGCTTTCCATACAAGGGCCACCATGTTACGCCATTCTTTTGGACAGTGGCACTTTCAGGGATGACACTGTCATGGTGTCATACAACACTAAATAACTGTCACTGTCACATTACTCTTGGAGTTGTCATCTCTTGGAGGTGGTACATCTAGGAGGATGTGAGGAGTAAGCAGTCAAAGCTCCCTTGTTCTCAGGAAGAACTGGGTTGGTGGGTGTGCAGGAGCACCTGAGGAGGCACAAGAGGAACACTGTGTTTGTGCTGGTTTACCAGTGAAATGTTGGGCTGTGCTGGAGAGATGAGAAGCTCTGTACTTTGTTCCCTTTTATCTGCCTTCCTCCTCAGAGCACCTTCTTCTTCACAGTCATGTGTAGGGCTGTTCCATCTTGTGTGAGTCACAAGTCCAAACACTACATGTGCTCCATGGATAGGCATGTCTGGCTAATGAATGAGTGCTGGATGGCTGCTGACTGATGTGAGACACAGAATGTGGCACTGGTGGCATCCTCCTTGTCTGTCTGTGAGGACTCAGGAGGAGACTGAGCAGGAATTGTCGCACTTGGTATAATAAACACAGTTTTAATTCCCCTTTCCCTGTCCCTTTGTAATAAGAAATTTTCCACATTTTTTCCCCCAAAGAATATTTTAACCACAGCTCTGTGTATTTTCTCTGTTTTATCTCGATACAGCTTTTAGGATTTTTCACTGTTTTGGGATTGTGAAAAGGTCATTATGAGCTTAGGCCTCAAGCCATAAGATAAATATATGATTATTTATCCTACACCTCTCTCTCACCCTGTCTCCTATGACTGACCCAGCAGGTTCATTTTAATGCTCTTTCTGAAAAATTAGTGATGTGTCTTGCTCAAGTTTCAGAAATCACTTTTCAGGGCAAGAAAGGTGGAACCGTCTGCTGTCTAAATGATAAACAGGACTTTTTGTCTGCTGTCCCAGTACCTGGGCATAAATTAATCATCAGCTTGCAGTGGAGGAAATGTTCCCATTTGCTCGGCAGCAGAGGGATTCAACTTCTGCTTCATGAATTCTTTATCGCTAAATCTTATATATCATGTAAATTAACTATGAGTGCCTGCAGCTTACTAACGAGACTGGGGCAGGATTTCATGGTCAGTTCTCACACCCCTGAGAACCTGTGGGCCACAGCCAGGTGAGGAAATTTAGACACTTTCTGCAATTTCAGTTTGGATCGCTGGTTCTTCCGGCAGCTTCTCTGGAATGTCATCCAGCTGTGACCTGTTCAGACTCTTTGCTACAGTTGCTTCTGTGGAACCAGATGGTTCTGAGAGCTGGAATGGCCAGGAAGGTGACAGGGCACGTCTCAGGTAGATCTGGAAGTTCAGGCAGGTTCAAGACCCTCATTCTGGGCTGAAGGGGGCTTCTAGACCCTGGATGGCGGAGGCCTGGAGGTGGATTTGGGCCATTATGGTCTAATTGTTGTGCTCTCGGGGTCCTGAGATTTTGGAGTACAGAATGTGGTGACACACCACTGCATCCCAGACTGCCTGAGGCTGGCAGGACCTCTGGCTACTCCCTGAGCTACTTGGAGAGTTGACTGTTCAGACAAAAGAGCTCAACAGCATGTTATAAACCATGGCTTCACTGAAATATGACACGAGGTGCTGTGTGCAGTTACAGCCTCGGGTCCCTATATTATAGAAAGTCAGAGACATCTACATATGCTGATGAGCAAAATTTTTAAATGGTGAAGCCCATGATAAGTGCAAAATTGCCCTAGATTTGACTCCCTTCTTGAGGTGGATGTGCAGGTACCTGCTGTGAACATCACAGGGCTCGATGAAATTAGTAAATTGCCTGCTCAGGCAAGTACGTCTCCAAGACACAGCCTGCTGAGTGCCCAGGTGTGAGGTTGTTGGGGAGTGTGGAATAGAATTCAGCTTCATGAAGTCTTGGGGTGTTTGTTGGCACAGAGAAAGAACTCTGCCTTCTGGCTTGCTTTTAACCCACTGCTCCTGCAGATCCATCTCTCACCCTCTGGTGTGCATCAAGATTTGCTCTGTGTATGGTGTTTAATGCACCCGAGGGGAACAACTTTAAACTAAAGGAGAGGAGATTTAGATTAGGGATTAGGATGAAATTCTTCCCTGTGAGGGTAGTGAGGCCCTGGCATGGCTACCCAGAGAAGCTGTGGCTGCCCCATCCCTGGAAGTGTCCAAGGCCAGGTTGGATGGGGCTTGGAGCAACCCGGGTCAGTGGAAGCTGTCCCTGCCCATGGCAGGGGCTGAAATGAGTTAATGTCCCTCGCAACCCAAACTAGTCTGTGACTCTATGATCAGACACTTTACCATCTTTTCAAAACCTCATCTCTGTGTTGCAATTCCCAAGTTTGGATTCAGCTCCAGTTCTGTAGTAGGAGGACAGCTCCAAGGATGCAGATAATAATCTGCCTCCTTTTCTCTCTTGCTTATTGCTGTTTTTTTTTTTTTTAACTGCCAACTCCATCTCCTCTCCATACAGATAATTTCTATACAATAAGCCTTGTAGAGCAGCTTCAAGTGTTCAGTGTAATGACAAGAGCACTGAGGCAGCTAGGTAGATAATTTATTTGATTTCAAAATGCTGCCGCGTTCATACATGGAAAACTTTAAAGAAAATTAAACTCATTAAAAACCCCCACATAAATTGTATTTGCAACAACGCAATTAAGAAATCTTGCCTCTCCAGCACGGTGGGCAACATTCTAAATAAAATAAAGCCCAAATTACCTTTTACTGGAAACAAAGTAAAAGCTATCTCTTGTGACTTAATAAGAAATGGGGGTTTTAGAATTAATACAAAGATTTAGCAGCTTCTTTCTGTATGTGTTGCTAAGCATTTTGCTGAAATTGCCTTAGAAAAAAAAAAACACAAACAGTGCAGAAGGATCACATCCATGAAAGGGTTTGGAGTTTTTTTCCCAACTAAATTACGGTGCTTTACAGAATGAAGAAAAAGGAGTCAAGGATTTATTTTCTTCCCCCAACAGATGTGTGTACAGACATTTGCCAGGGTTTTGTTTGGGTTTATTTTCATTGTCTTAGCTCCACACTAGTCCTTAAAGTCCCCCCCTGTTTCTATGGGAACAAAAGAAATAATGCTCAATCAATGGGCTGCAAAGTATGGAGCCTGTCCCATAAGTCCCAGGGAGCAGGTTTTACTCATCCCAATGGTCCCTCTGAATGCTGAAACAGCTCCTGTGGATAAAGGTTTTCAGGACAGGCCCCAACATGAGAGTAACACTGTGGCTGTGCCTGATGTCTCTGAACTGCATGTGCACGGGAGAGGGAGGACATGCCAAGATGGATGGAGTGGCAGCAGGGTGTGATGCTGGTATCCAGGGAGTGTTCCCTGCCCATGTGCCTCTCTGGGGTGCAGACCCACCTCTTGCTGCTCCTTCCTGAGGGCGCAGTGGGAGTGGAGGGGGCTCTGCCATGATGCACCTCGGGATGGGTCATAGAATCACGCAATTGTTCAGGCTGGAAAAGCCATCTAAGGTTATTGAGTTTAACTACTAACCCAGCACTGCCAAGCCCACCACTAACCCATGTCCCTACAGCTGTTTCCATCCCCTCTCTCATCCCAGAGCTGGGTGCTCTGGAAGGCTAGGGTGTCACCGCCCAGCATGGTAGCACTGTTAGAGCATCTCCCTGGGCTGTGTGAGCCAAGTCAGAGGGGAGGATGTTGAAAGCACTGCTTATAAACTGTAGCTACATTGAGGAAATATGGATCTACTGAGATGTTGTCATTGGATCAAGCTGTTCCTGCCCCTCCCGGGAAGAACCTGATGGAGACCCCCTCTCTTCTTGACAGGGACTCTAATGCTCTAAAAAGAGCTGAAGAAGGGCAGGATACATTGAATTCATCTTGGCTCTTCACCATCAGCCCTCCATCAGTAGCCCTGCACTCTGCCAGCAGCCCTGCCAGACATGTCTGCCTGTCTCAGTGTCTGAAGGACAGTGCCATTGGGGGACCACTGGATGCTCCATGCAGCACTGGAGTTCTGCAGACCTGATCTGTGCAGAAAACCCTTCGTTTGGCTCTGTATGACAAGGAAAACAGCTCCACAGGACAGGGCATCCGGCTGTGGAGCATGAAGCTGTGCAGCCCGGGCTGTGCAAGCCTTTGGAAGATGGCCAGTCCTGTAGGGTCCCTCCCGAGCCTACTTAATTGCATGAAATAAGATGAAAAGACAGGCTAATGAGAAACCCCATCTGCCAGCCAGCTAAAATTAAGGCTGCCTTCTTCAGTGAAATGTGCTCAGATATCTGTATTCCTTTAATATCTCTTCAGATGGCCGAGCAGGTTTCAGACACAGAACGGTGCTGCTCTCAGCTCTGATTTTTTCCTTAGTTTTCCTAGTTTGCCCCTGAACAGCAGGGGAAGTGGAAAAAATTGGCTGAAGGATTCTGTTTCAGCATGAACTTATTTAAGAGAGCATCAGCTCATAAAGCTGCTGTCCAACCTGCTCATTATTACATTATATTACGTGATTCAATGATTCATAGTATCAAATTGGTTACGGATGGATATAGCAGGTGGTCTCAGGGCACTTTTGAACTTGCTAGAAAAAACTGGGACAGAAATTCAAAAGAAGAGAATTTTCAGAACAATCCAGAGGGTATTTGTTTAGGGAAAGAAAATAGATAAGGAAGGGTCTTTAATTTCACCCGTTCTGCCCAATGCTCCCATACAACATCTGTGCCCTGAAGCAGCTGATTTGTTTAGTTTTCTTTACTAATCACTCTCCCAGTGTTCAAGGGAAGATATTTCTTGCTGCAAAGGATTGACCACCAACCACCCATGCTCTGAAGGCTTGGTGGGAGGGGGTCCAGGCACAGAGGGGGCATGGCACAGTGGGTCCATAGGGAAACTTTGTCCCTCTGCAGTGTTAACACCGATGAGAGCAGCAGCAAAAGGCTGGATAGAGGGACAGGACCTCAGCACATCATCTGCAAGAAGGATGCAACTCTTTCTGCTGAAGATTGACACATGCCCAGACTTGTCACCTATAGCTGGATATGAGTGCAGGTTGGAGGTGCCACCATGCACACATATTCCCTCTTCCTCAAACCAGCTGATGAATGAAGGGGCATCTTCACTTTCCTTTGACCACCCAGTGTTGTAAATCAAGAACCACTTGTCAAGCTGGCAAAAGTTCCAGCAATGTGAAGTCTTGGGCAAGAATGGAGACTCCATCAAACCCTAGAAACAAATAATTACCAAACAACTCATAGTACTGAAGACCACACAAGGACAAGTTCTCAAAGCAAATTGCACACATCTTTGGAAAACACGTATTGATTTCTACCATGTCAATTGAGAAATAAATGTCTAATCACTGTTCCATGGATTAAGACCGAAGGAAAATGTATTTTTTCTCTCTCCACAACCTATTGTTCAAGCAAAGTAGTATCAGTTAATCAATCTTGTGATAATAGCTTTCAGGGTAACCTGCGTGATTGAAATTCATCTTTCTTTATTTTTCCACACAGCAATGCAAAAAGAGCTGTGTAGGCAAGAACACAATTACAGCAATCTATATTGAAATGGCAATTATTTTGGGCCAGGGTTTTGGAGGTTTTGGTGGTTCTCTTTCAGAATACAGACTTTCTGCCACGTGAAAAGGTGTCTTTGAAAGTGATTTAGCCTAATTACGAACTGCAGACCTGACACCAAAGGTTCTGTCAGCTCTGGTGAATGACTGAAGTGATGAATTGGTGTGTACCAGTGAGTAGGGAGTGATGTATCAGGCTGCCTAAGCCATGGAAATTGACATTAAACATTTGATTCTACTTTGTCTTGAAGCAGGCTCAGGAGCAGAGAGGGACCTGAAGTCAGGGCAAACTGCTGAGTTGCCAGACTTTTCTGGGCTAATGCATTTGTGTCCTTAACTTTGCCCCAGGATAGACTATGCAAATGAAGCCCCCTCAGCTCACTGAAGGAATCCACCCCTTGGAGGGGTTAGGCACAGGGAAGGGAGAAGAATTGGCCTCTGCAGATGGAGACAACTGCTGTGGAAAAGAAAAAAAAGACCAAAAAACCCACTTAAAAATGAAAGCTGAGGTTAAAGTGAAGAACACTGGTAGAGCTGAGAGTGCCTGCATGATATGATAAGAGTATGTTTTTAAGGAGTTCTCATTTTGGTGAAAATTAGTTTTGGATCCTCATCAGTGTATTCAGGAGAAAAATATGACTGTAATGTCTATAGAAGAGAGATAAAAAGGAGATCTGCTGAAGGAGAAGTAATGAATTTACACTTCCAACATCTATTCTGAGGTGCAGAAGATACATTACTCTACATTATGCCTATATTAGACTTAAATAAATTTCATTATGAAAACAAGATTAGAGGAAAGCAGTGCAATTTGAAAACAGCCAGTAATTATATGATTGCTTAAAATAAAGAGCTTTCAGGGTTGTAATACATGTACTTTTGGATAACCATATATAAAATACATATTAAAATGATGTAAAGGGACAGAATTAAATATACCACAGTGGAGGGCTCAGGGCTGCTTTAACCCCTCCTGTCCCTCTCTGTTCTGGACACAGTCCAGCTTGCCTCATGGGAAACAAGAGGATGAATCCCATTTATTGGGGGAACAGGGTGATACACAGGGAAACATTTAGCACAGTGGCAGATGTTGTGATTGCAAACTGCCACCATGACAAGATCGCTGCGCTGCGGCTCCATGCTCAGCACTCCGACAGTGCTCACACAATGCTGAGAGCTCGTACCCTGCCCATCAATAACTGTGATTTCACCGAAGCCCCTCCACCCACAGCAACGAAGCTTCTGCATCAAAATACTGAGCAACCACAACTGTTTCTGCACAGATAATCTTCTCATGTAGATCCACCAGCCATCTTCTTCCCCAAAATGTGTTACCTTGCAGAATTAATTCACATTCTTACTATGTGAAGTCCCTTGGTACCAGCATTGCACAGTGCTGTCTGCTTTTTAGCTGAGATACTTGGTTACCAAAAAATATCTGGAATCATGTGGTAGAATGTCTTCTGTAGGATATGCATTTGTTAGTAATGCATGGGGAACTTTTTAGCTCATTCTTAATAATAATTTTATGCAACCTGGCTGTATAAGCAGGATGAAAATGCAACCTGTTGATTCCTACAATATTGCTCCCAGTGTTACAAATCTTGGTTCATTAGTGAAACAGACTGGCTGCCATTGCTTAAACACCACGAAAGAAGGATGGCCTGTGCTGGGCTGGACCAGAATGAGATCCAGCAGTGCCAGGGCAGGGGATGTTCTGCTGCTGGGGATGGGCACATGAGTCCATAAGGGGCATAAAGGATCACAGCTGTGGGGAGAGGGTGAAGGGGGTCCATGGTGCTGATCTGTGTGACTCCCCTGCTCCAGGGACATGCCAGACTCCTGCAGAAACCCTTTCTGCTCAGAATCTGTGAGGAGTTGTCACAGATGAGCCTGATCAGCCTCTGTAGTTAATGTGTTTTTACAGGATCTGAGTAGAACTCTAAACATTAAAGTTTGTATGTGTGCATCTTCCAAGTGCCTGAATTTTGGCATGCTGGAGCTGGATCTACTTTAATTGAATGCAAATTCTTATTTCCTCCAGTTTTATTCAGGGAAATCCTGGTTACAATCAAAACAAAATTTATCACTTCAGATGCTCAGAAAATAATTTAGAAAGAAGAAATAAAAATTAATTTCACTTTAATTAAAAGTAAGGAACCTCCTGTCTGAGCAGATCCAAAGAGGATCTGGGTTTGCATTAGGTTCTGAGCTGCCTCAGGACCATGAGGACACTGATCCTGCATGAGGCAGACATGCTTCAAAGGGATGTGTTCCAAGCATCTTCCTTTGTATCACTTGAAAGATACTAAATGCAGTTTATTTATCATTCGGTATTTTCCTATATGAGAAGCTTTAAAACTAGTTTTTACTTTGCTAATACTTTTACTTTTCCTCCTTGTCTCTTCTGTTCCCTTTGCCTGAAGATGAGTAGAGGTGTGACAATATGATGCTGTAGTCAGATGCCAGTGCAATACTATCTGAGCTCATCTGGCTCAGGAGTTCTGATCAAGGCCTTTAAAAATACTTTTATTGGAATGGTCTATAATGAAATTTTCAGGCTGAGATCAAGGCATGTCGTGGGAGCAACGCTGTGCCCTGGCAGGACAGGAGTGCAGTGATGCCGCCCGAGGGGTGCATGATGTGACGCTGGGTGGGTTCTGCCACGACCTACTTACAGCTCCTGGGGCATGATGCTTGGTGCTCGAGCTGTGACATGCCAAGGAGTCAGATGACATGACAGCAGTAGATCTTCAGCTCTCACTGAATAATTTAACTCTGAAAAAATGAAATCACCCTTCTTCCCCTGGAAGTGTATGGTGGAAAGAGAGAGAGCTGCAAGGGAGAGGGAGGGGAAAAATTAAGGTTTGAGAAAACCCAAGACATTCTTTGAGGAACTTGAAGTACACAGAACAAGTTACTTAAATTTCCTGAATCTTTCAGTCAATCACTGATATATTGATGTTTTCAGAACAAGAAAACTTCAAACATGGCTTTTTAACAATTTTGGCTACACTTGACTGAGGTATTTTATTTTCCCTGCCAGCTCTAAAGAGGGGTCCAGGACAAAGCAGGTACCATTCTGAGTGCAGCACCATCAGGAAAATTAATTTTGGTGTTTAAGGAGTCAAACTCGAAGTCAGCTTATTCTTTCCTTTCCATGCCAGATTGAAGGTGTACATCTTTATATACAGATGAAGACACAAGGGGAAAAGACTTTGCCTGAAGAGAGCACATCAGACAGACCAATGAAATGCTCTGAGTATCAAACGTGCGTGGCTTGTTGCAAGTGGATTACTAGAAATACAAGCTGCCTTTAATCTGACATGGACTGCCCACCGATGACACGGGGGAAGTCTGGGGGCTGGTTTGAACAGACCCTGACCCTCCTCCAAACACCAGTCTGACAGACCCCTGCCTTGGGATGGAAAACTCCCACAAGGTGGGAAACCACATTATGGTTCAAAGTGTCTCAAAGTCCTCCAGATATGGCATTGCTGCAGCCTTCCAGCATCACCCCTCTTTCCAACCCAATCCAAGGAGCATTCTGCTGCTTAACAGCAGGGCTGAGCCAGGCTCGACCAGGAGGAGAAGGAGCATCCAGCAGCACTGAGCTTGGGCACAGACAGCACTGAGACTTCCTAACACTTGAGTGAGGTCTCAAATTAGACTTGGGCCAAAAGAGGGTTTTTCCAGTCTGTGTCCTCAGTGAGCTGGAACAAATGTGGATGACCAGCATGGAAACCTTATAAACAATTCAATTTCTTTGGGATACTTGATACAAAATGCTTGTACAAAGCCCATTTCCCCAAAAGGCACTTATGAAACAGATTCATGCCATGATGAACAAACACAGAAGATTATAAAAATCACCCAAATGTGCTTATGAGAGTCCCAAAGAAATGAAGGGAAGATGTGACTGCAATAATGCTTCAGTCAGCTCTGGTAAGTGCACTGCCTGTGGCAAAGAGGCACTTGCCAATATTTATGTTATTGTTCTCTCTCGGTCTCCTGGGTAAGCCTACCCATCACTCCAGACTGACACCAGCAGTAAAGCCCCCAAAATCTTTGTGAAACTGAGAATCACTGCAGCCAGCTCTATTTATTACCTCTGGCTGTTAGCAAATCACCTGCCCGATGCTTTGATTCACTGTCTTTTGTAGGCACAGGATATGGATTGACTGGTTTGCGATTCCCCTGGCCCCACTTTTTAAAAATAAATACTCCTGTTCCTTTCCAAATCCGCTGGGACACGCAAGAGCTCTTGAAGATAATCAGGAATGTAAGTGATTGCTTCCCCAAGTTTCCCAGGTCTGCCTGGGTAAATGTCACAAGCCTTCCTGCCTTTGATTAACATCTCATTTAATTTAAATATTTATTGATCTTTTATCTCCCTGTTTTGACACGGGTTCTTGCTGCCTTGCTGCAGAGACATGAGCAACCAGCAGTAGAGCAGGTGGCCAAGGTCATGTGGAGCCACATGTGTATGAACAAATCTCCCCAGCACTTCCAAAACTCATTCCTTTGCAAGACAAGCAGGTACTACAATTGTTTGATGAGAGATAAGGAGGTCATCAATAGCACATCGATTCATCTCAATTGCATTTTTAATTTCCTGAATGTTACAAATAATCTTTTCTACTTTCAACAGCTCTTCAATTAAGCATAAAAGAAGATCTTTTGGGCAGCGCTTTCCAAACATACAAATGTGGCTGTGATTTCATTCCAGCTACCCCATCCATGTAGTGAGGCAGAAATCATGTCCAATAGTGTTTTCAGAAGAAGTTTCCAGACTTATCTTCCCTCACATTCCACACTAACTTAGGAATTACTGGTGTGCAGTGAATAGCTTGTTTTTACTTAGTTTTAACAAAGAAATGGGTTTAGTAGACTTTGGTATTTAAACAAGGATTATATTAACAAACAAAAGGATTTCAGTTTCTATGCAGGCTTTTGGACCTTGGCTGTTGAAGAGCTAAGTGGGAAGTGTCCAACAGGAAGGGGACCTAAGGAAGGGATTGCCACTGAGCTTTTGCCTCCATAATTTTACCTCTTTTTGGTACAAGAAATGCCTTCAAACAAACTACAGATTCCTTGAGGGTCCAGAATGGGCATGGACACTACATGTGTGCTCAGCGTGAGCTGTGTGATCAGCTGGGTGGTGTTTACCAGCCCAGGTGTCTCTTTGAATTCCTTCTGCTGTAGCTTGAAAGTGCCCCTCGCCCTTGGTTTTTAATGTGGAAAGAGAGAAATCTCACAGCCAAATCCTGAGGTTAATTGCACACATTTGGACAATGAATTTTTCTATGTACTCCTCATTTAATTCTTGACATTTTAATTAATAAGGATTTTTAAGAAGGTTTTTCATGCCTATAATTTCCTATCTATGAAAACATGTTTGTATATGAAGCAAAAGCAGAAGCAAGAAGAGACCTTGACCTATTGGATAAATAGCCAACACCTCTAATGTGAGAGCTGTATTTGCACCAG
Organism: Scytalopus superciliaris; assembly: GCA_013400415.1. Lineage (NCBI taxonomy): Eukaryota > Metazoa > Chordata > Aves > Passeriformes > Rhinocryptidae > Scytalopus > Scytalopus superciliaris. Next base: position 509,053 of record VXBX01000690.1, on the reverse strand, counting down.
AAATCCAACTGGAAGAGTTGTTTCCTCTTTCCACACCAGTCAAATTGTGTGGAGATCCAATGCAGTTTTATGTCTGCAAATTGTGAGCATCAGCCTCCCAGGCAGAGAATAAGTACTAAATTTCATCTGAAAAATGAAAAAATGACCCAAATCATTCAGAGAATGATTTTCAAAGGATCATTGTGTTCAAGAGGCATGACCCTAGACAATACATAAAGCAAAAAGAGGTGATAGTCATTTGTTATACGACTCACTGTGAATTATCCACACATGTCCTGTGCTAACAAAAATAACAGCTTTCATCCAATTTAAGATTTAAGGAGGATGATAACAGCTTTGCATCTGCTTTTCCTTCTCACAGTCCATGGAGTCTCAGCCAGGACACTTCTATACACTGTTTGGATGTATAACATTTTACATGTGATCTGACACCAAGCACTGGAGGTTTGATAGAGGCCTGCAGGTTCTCCAGACAGAGAATCATGAGGGTGATTTTCAGTGCCAGCACTTATTAGATTAATTTGCTGGCCTCATGCTGATTTTCTTTTGCACAGATTTCTCATACACGTTTGCTGTTGAACACGTAGTTACTCCAAATGACATCTAAATGTGACTGCAGGAGCACAGAACTCCACTGGCAAGTTTTCTAAGCTTTTCTTGAAACAACCAAGTTGGGCAATGTAAATTTACTTAGGTACTGGACTCAACAGTGAAATTTCAAATGTGGCCAACACTGGTTTGGGATATCACTTGTTTTTCTGCATCATATTGTTGCTGCTTCAAAAGTGACAGTAACTGGGCAACCATCTGTGCTGTTCCATTCACTGTCTCTCCCAGCATGCAAATAAAATAAACCAAACTCAGTTAAAAAAAAAAACCTCAAACCTCTAAACATTCACTGAGAGCAATATTGCTCTGTTGGCTGGGAGACCACAGCAAAGTCTTCTTTCCATTAAAGCCCTTGACACAGCTCCTTCTGACTGAATCCAAAGGTAGGGGCTGCCTTGCAGCTCATCCTGTTCAGTTGCCCAGGCATCAAACCTCTGGAGCCAGAGAAGCTGGTGCTCCAGCACACAGGTTTCCTCATGGTGTGTTTTCAGCCAGAGCAGAATCCTGTGTCCCTAGATTCCCGTGCTCCACAGGACTGGCATCCTTCCAGGTGCAGGAACACTGTCTCTGCCCTGCTCTCCCCCACAGAGGCAAACACAGAGATCCACCATGGTAAAGCACACAGACTTCTTTTTCCTTTAAATTCCCATAAGAGTACTACTGCATTTTAGTAAAATCCCAGTGAATATTGGCATGTTAGGCTCCACAGTTCCCAGGCATGTATTTCTGTGTTCGACTGAGTCAAAATATAAAGTAACAACCCAAGCCAAGTGTGTCCCCAGCCCCAAAGCCCAGAATGTCAAGCTCCAGAGAAGCCAATTTAAAATGATTGCAGTTCTCCACCTAGACAGACTCATTTTCTAATTCAGACCAACAAAAGGCTCTTTCCTGGTTTGTTTAGAAGCTGTAATTGCAGAAGTCACTGGTAAATCAAGCGTAAAAGTGCAGAGGTGTGGGGAAAAGTCTTTCTATTGGAGAAACCCCATGATAAGTGATCTACTTGCAGCTCAGCCTGGGGTTTTATTATTAGAGTATTTACCATTAACTCCATCCCTAGTGGCCAATTACTGTCCTTTTTATGTCTTTTTATTGTGAGACTCAGAGAGCACTCTGCAAACAAGCCCCTTCTGATATTCCTCAGCAAATATTCCTGTGATCAGAGGCCTTTCCTTTCCTCTGTGTTTGCCATGTCTGCAGAGCCCCATGGAGCTCTGTAGGACCCCACTGCTCCCTGGGGCATTTCAGCCCCAGTCCCAACCTCAGCCTCTGCTACAACTGCAATTTCAGCTCCAGCCTTGCTTATGACCCCAGCACCTCCCTCTGGCAGCCCCGCTGCTACCCCAACATCCACTGGAGGAAGTGGGAGAACTCCTGGGGCACTCTGGGATCAGCTCTGTTCATCATCGACCTTGTCCTGAGTAATTTCCACTAGATCAGCCCTACCTGAACTCATTTCATCTGGAGCATGTTCAATCCAACCCACGTCTTTGGGTGCTTCCCTACCTCCAGCTGGGAGAAGTTCTGGGATTTGGGCTATAAAAGTGTTTTTCACCAGTTTTCTTTCCCCTGATATTTCACTCATGGCTGGGACAGCTGGAAGTTCAAGGTATGTAGCACATCCTCTTCTCTGGATCAGTTGCCATCAACTTGATGGTGAGTGTTGAGTACTCAGGGCTAAACAAAGCTGTTGAATAATAGTTACAATGCACTGTGGAGAAAGGAAACTCTGTAAGACTTAAAAACTTGTCTGATACATATTTAATAATAATAAAAAAATCCTTTTACTTTGTGCTGGGCTGGGCTGACCTTTCTGATTGGCTAAATGCTATTTGAATCTCTGTTGCTATTTCTGAGCATCTGGGTACGCAATGTTCTGAAACAGGGCTGGTGCCTTCATCTGAGACAGTCCACAGTGTCCTCGAGCAGGTGTTGGGCTGCACAGAGCTGAGCTGTGGGATGTTAGAGTGAAGGAGACAAAAGCCAGGTGTGGTATCAGCAGTGATATCACCTTGGAGGCACCATGTATGTGCAGTCAGTAACTGGATGTTGTGTGTCAGGAGTCACTGCATCACAAGCCCTTGCAGCAGCTTTGTTGGTGCTCTTAATTTTGCTAATTGCACATTACTGTCTGTATTCGACCACCAGGGTGACTGGGCACTCACTCATCCTGCTGGGATGGGTGTGGGCAGGAGGGAAGTGGGCCAGGTCCTCGGAGCGGGTTCCTGACCATGACAGACGTGTTCAATAAAGAGGCTCAGTTGCTGCAATGACCTCTTTACCCAGCCCCAGTTCATAATGAAGTTAAGGCACATCACACCTACATTTAGGAAATTGTTTTATGGGAACATGTCGATATTTCCTTCCTGCCCGGTCTGCTCTCCCTGCCAGGGTGTGGACCTGGAGGGGGCATCACTCAGGATGGTGATCACTGTTATCAGAGGGATGTCTCATTTCCAGCAGTGCAGCCCATGCAATCCACAAAGGCTGCATGAAAAATGAGCCACTTGGGCCAGCAACGTGGGTGTCTTGGAGAACATTTATCTGAAATTTGTGCTCTTGTATATAAAGCTAAACTGCAAAGTACAGGAGAGCAGCAGGAGAACACCTCGCTCTCAAGGATGGGACTTATATATTCACATTCAAGAGCTGCTTTGGCAGATCCACTCTGATCTCATTCTGGTCTATATTCATACAAGTTATTTTTGGGTTTCAAATTTTGACCTTGGTGGTGGCGAGTCACGCAGAAATACTTTGTAAAGACAAATGCATATACATGAAGACAAATATAAAGTGCTGCAGCTGTTTGCCAGGTTGACCTGGCTTTGATACACTGTCTGTCAGCTTCTATCCTTATCTTTTTATTTGTATTATCTTAGCAAAAATTATTTGTCTATTGACAAGGACTGCAACATAGATAAAAAAGACAATGTCCAGCCTAAATCCCCACCCCTCAGCCCCACAAAAAAAATCCAAACCCACAAAAAGTCTCGCCCTTGCGTAACACCATAATTACCTGACAAAAACCCCACCACGTACTCAGGGACTCAGTTACAGGTGAGGAGGTGATGACAGACTGAAATAACTTGTCAGTTTAATGTGCACTTCTGAACTATTCATGTTCAAAACAAAATATATGAAAAATGATAAAGTATAAAATACCTACCCCAAAGCATTTTCTGTTATGAAGTATCCTGTGTTTCCATGCACCTGTAATGTCTGTGCTGCCAGACTGCAAGTCTATTATTTACAATTGCAAATGGAATTTAGAAAAACATTCCAGGAGGAAATGTGCCTTTTCAGTGTATTGTTTTTAAAATGATCAAGTGCATTTCAAATCTGTAAGTTTATTTATGGTTGTCTTCAAAAGCTCTTGAAGATGGACCAGGGACAGCAACTCTGATGTCTGCACCCCCAGGGTGACTTTGCTGCAGTAAAAATAGTAGCAAAAATAGTGGGGCCAGCAGGACCAGGGAAGTGATTGTGCCCCTGTGCTGGGCACTGCTGAGGCACTTTGAATCCTGGGGTCAGTTTTGGGCAGAAAGACTTTGAGGGGGTGGAGCATGTCCAGCGAAGGGAACAGAGCTGGGGAAGGGTCTGGAGCACAAGTCTGATGAGGAGCAGCTGATGGAACTGAGACGAAACAGCCTCAAGCTGTGACAGAATAGGTTCAGGCTGGATTTCAGGAGCAATTTCTTCCTGGAAACAGTGGTCAGGCTTTGAAAGGGGCTGCCCAGGCTGATGGTGGAGTCCCCATTCCTGGAGGTGTCCAAGAAACAGCTTGCCCTGGGCTAGGTGACATGGCGGGGGTCGGTCACGGGTTGAACTTGATGATATTGGAGGATTTTCTGACCTCTCTCCAAAAATGCAGACCTGGGATGGTCTCTACTGGCACAGCACTGCTCATGGCCTTGGTGGTCATGTGAGCACCCAGCATGGTCATGGTTCTGCTTTCAGCCTCCTGGGGCAGGGATGGGGTGCTGGTGCTGCTGTGCTCTGCAGCTGTGGTGGGGCTGGTGGGCCAGCAGCTGTCCAGGGTATTGTCTCCTCAGTGTCACTGCATGCCTGGCACCTGGTGTGCCAGCTCCAAACATTTCCTAAGGTCATTGCTCCAAGCTCCTGACCCTTTCCTCCAGACCTGCCACTGGAACTTTTGCTGTGTGAGGTACAGGCAGCTCTGACAGCGTCCCATGTCTCATGCAGGTGTTTCACAGGAATTGGTTTGACATTCACCTTTGAAGTGCAGCCACATAACAGTGCTGTGCTCTGATTTCATATCACAGCCTTGCTGAAAACTTGGGGCCTTATCTCAGCTTGGCAATAACATAAACAGCAGCAAGTCAACATATCTCTAACAAAACTGATTTCTCCTAAGCTGAACCTGAAATCCCAGTGCTGGAGCAGATTGTTTCTGAAGTGTCTGACATGTGAGGGAAGGTCTGAACCTAAAATCCCCATGCTGAAGCAGATTGTTTTCCAAAGTGTCTAACATGTGAGGAAAGGCTTTTAAAGATGAGCAGAACCAGAATTTCACTCGAAGGTAAATAATTCTCTTTTTTTGGGGTGGTAGTGGTGGTGTAACTTGTATCCCTTTGTGGGGATGTTTTCTGGGACCACAGGCCAAGAGAGAGGATGTTCAGGGGGAAGGGAAGACCCATGAAGCAAACTTCTTCTTGAAGGATCCTTTGTGAGTATCTGGAATCACAGCAGTTCTCAGATCCCTGGCTGAGAAATTCTGTGTATGGTAATCGTAAAGGAAGATGATTCTGCTTGTCCTTACAGACATAAGTACAGAATTGGTCCTGCTGGAGAGCTTGTACAGACAAAAAAGAAACCATTCACGACTGAAGTGTTTTCAGAACGATGCCTCCTGAGCCAGGGAGGCGGCAGGAGCTGAGTGTCTCTTCCCTGCGATGCTCCTGAGGACTTGTACCACGAACTCGTCTGCTAAAGATCAGGTTTTATTTCCCAGCAAAAAACGTCCCATCTGCCACATCAAATTTTCCTAACGGCACTATCATGACTGCGAGCACAGCTCTACATGCCCAGAATCCTGTTGTGAACGTCTCTTGCTTGATCTCTGGGCATGAGAGGATTCGCTGCCTCTTTGCTCTCTGTTGCAGCTGTGCTGGGGCTCCCTGGGCGCCGGGATAGTGCACGGCCCCGGCTGGGGCTGGGGACTGCGGGACTCTGCTGTCTTTGTTCCTGCCATGGCTGTGAAGCCATGAAAGTGCTTGTGCTTCCTGAAACCACATCTAAACCTGAGGGAAGGGGAAATGCCCGTCACTTACACAGTTTTGATTCCAGGTGCTCCGTGTCTGACTTGAATCTCACAGTTTTCCTTCTTGCCCTAAAGCCCCCGATGTGAGGTGGGGTGGGATGCCGGGGTGTTTTGACTTTTTTCTTATTTTTTTTAACTGCTGTGTTCCTGCCCTGGAAAAAATGAAGATTTCTAAAGGGTTCCTTACCCAGCTGTGGGAGTGGGCAGCATGGTTTGACCTATGACAGTGGAAAATCCAAGTGCAAATAATCAGCCAGAAGAACTGTGTGTGGCCAGTGATGAGAGGTGACCCTGACATGCATCCCATCCTTCAGCCCTCTCTGTGACCCCCATGGCTTGCTGAGTGCTGCCCTGCATGGACGTCTGTAGGTTGAAAACAAACATACAGCAAGGCAGGGAGGGAATTCCTCAGCTGTGCTGAAGTCTGTCCTGATGCTCCCCATACCGTGGGACCAGCCCAGCATCTCCAGGAACTCCCCCAGCTTGGGGCAGAAATCAGTAAATGGTGTATCTGTTTCTTTGCTGAACTGGTGGGATGGCCCTCGGCTGCAGTTCACAGCCTTTCCCCTCCTGGGAAAGGATCATGGGGATAAGGGAGAACATCACCTTCCAGGCAATATTTCATGTGCAAATGGGCTGAGGCAGGACCTGGGCAAGGAGCACTTGTGTCTGGGACTGGGTGGTGGGGGAGCCATGTGTCAGGAAGGGACAGGAGGGAGCAGAGAGCTGGGGGAGATGGTGTGGGGTCAGTGCTCCCACAGGAGCATCTCAGGGCCCCCAGTGCACTCCACTGGCTCCAGCCCCTAGGGTGTTGCTTCCCACAACACCTGGCCCATGTGTGATCACAGCTCACCAACACACCTCTGTGTTTACATGGAATCACCACGGCCTGAGAACGCGTTATACCTTTGCTGCTGCAAAAATAATTAGCAACGAGAGGCCAGTTATAGCTATTGGAATTAAAAAAGCCATCTGAAACATCTAAATATTGAATCTGCTTTCTGCTGCTGACATCAGGAAGCCTTTTCTCTCACCTCCAAGCTCAGGATTGTGATTTCAGATGTGGATACAGCACAGCTCTAGCAATTAAAAATGGCATTCCTGCTAGAGTCCTTGTAACTGAGAAGTACTTAAAAGGAGCTAAAAATCAGACTGAAGCTGTTCCGTTATTTTCCTTCTCATGTTGATGCTGAAAATCTGGCAAGCCATTAAAGGCAACAGGATGTTGCAGAAAAGCCAGTATCTATTGCTAGTTGAAGCTACTGAAAAATTAAGTGTATATTAAATAGTTTTAGCTTTATCTTAGAAAAAAATATTCTTTTTCTTTTTTGGTGCTGTGAAAAAAATGTTCCTGGCTCAACTGCAGCTTTTAATCTTTTCCTGTTTTACTTAACCAGCACTGCAATAGCTGCTGGTGGCAGAACTGCCCCATACAGAGAAAGAGGGATATGCAAATCTCCCACTGATCAATACTTTTACTGGAACAAAAATCTTTAAAGCTTACAATCAATTTAAAATATAATCCAATCCTTTTAATTTGATAAAGAGCCCTTTCCCCCATCCTTCATGCAGGTACCAGTTCTTGTGTTCCAGTAAGGATTAATCAGCTCTAGGCAACTCCACGCTGGGTAACGCTTCCCAGAAAGGCCCCACCTGCTGTGGGTGAGGTGCTTTCCACACACTACTCCACATTCTGCAGGTTTTAAATGAAACCACTAATGACACTGAAGTAGGTGCATGGCTGCAAGGCTCTGTCTGTTCTCCTGTTTGGATGCTCCGAGACAGTCTCTGAGGACTTTCCCATCCCTGGTGCAATGGTGTCCCCTGGGTGGTGTTTGCCTGGCTCAGGTAGGAGAATATCTTGCTCAAGGCACAGCTACTCCTCCCTGCAAGGCCCCTCACTGTGCCTCAGAAATACACAAGAGTGAATTGATATGAAATGCCTTACAAATTGATATTGACTTTTTGTTTTCCCTTTGTTTTCTTGCAAGGATGTACAGTTGGCTCACTTGTTTATTTCGGTATTTTCCTGGAAAGTGAAGTTGAGTTCCCGCAGGCTGTGGCTCTTCTGGTGACCCTTTGTGCCTGTGCAAGACTGTTTTCCACAGGAAAGTACAAGAGGGCAAAGAAATCTCAGTCTGAGTCAGGATGTCTTAACATCTCACCTCCTACTCTTACTGACTGATGGTCACAGCAAGTAGAAAGGGAAATTTTCTGTAATTTTCTACTTCCCATTGTTCTGAGACTCCAAAGCTGATGAGGTCAAATGGCTTCTCTTACAAAATACTAGATTAAAAGTCAAACAAGTCAGAAATATTTACTTCAGATCAGTGGAGATGTGAAAAAAATACAGGAATGGTCTTGCCAAAGTTTGGCTTCTGAATGGAATGCAGCAGAAACACATTTCTGCAAAACAGTCAAGTAAAACCAAATTGAAAACTGCTGCCCTGTTACAGCACAGCACGTGCCCAGAGCAGACTGGGAATCCAGTCCAAGAGTAGGGTGGGGGGAGCATTTTAATGCAAATCCCAGAAAATCCAGGGTCAAATTCATGCTGTTTTTCAATTTCCATCTTGCTTTCAGTTTGAATAAACCTAAATACTAGAATTTCAGAATGCTCTTTGCTCCTGCAGACTCTGTTAATGTGTCCCAGAGGAGCTGGAGGGCTACCGGAGGCTTCTGTGGGAATCATGTCCTGTCCCGTGCCTGCTGTGCCCACCATGGATGCAAGGCAAGGGAGCAGTGGTGTTATTGGACACCGTGAGGAGGTGGGAGAGGGAAGGTTTGAGTGCTGGATGCCCACTGTCCCCTGGCAGCAGTGCACTGGTTAGAGCAGGCTTTGGGGCTGAAGGAGAGCCCTGAGGGGAGCTGGAGCAGCCCTTCCCCAAGGATCCTGGTCCCATCAGCACAGTACCCCAGTGCTTGTTGTCCCATCAGCACAGTTCCCCCTCCTGCCTTGCAGCCTGGGATCTGCCAAAGCCCACATCCATGTCTACCACAGTGTTTGGCCCAGTTTTATTCCATGGAGAAGTCCTGGAAGCCAAGCGAGATGCTGTTCCCACACATGCTGAAGGCAGCAGATGGCAGGGGCTGCTGTACCCCAAGGCTCTGTGGGGCACAGTGTGGTGGGGGTGAGGGGCACAGTGTCGTGGGCTGAAGAGCACACAAGTGACTTGTCCATACAGCCCTAAACCACCCTAAAGCAGCATGTCATTGTTTGGGCAACCTCAGTGTCTCTGAATCTGCTGTAGGAAATTGTTTCTTTGAGACTTGGATGGGGTCTTGGTCTGGAAAGCTGCTCTGATCACCTCTCTCCTCCAGACCCTCTACAGCCCCCTCCTCTTCCTCAGCTCCCTCCTGCCGCTTGCAGCATCTTCCCGACTGAGAGAATTACACAGCCCTGTGCAAATGCTCCTGAAAGCATCACACATAGGAAATTCATCTCATTAATCAACTGCATAAACATTGGTGTACACAACACCCCCGGCTGCAGATCGCCTTCTGTGCCTTTGGAAGTGCAGAAAAATGTGTAATAAGTATCAAATCTGTTTCCAAACAAGTACAGGGAGACTGAAACTTCAGAGTGCTCTCAAAAGGTTTATAGAAAATGTTGATGCGTTATAAATGTTAAAAGCTACAAGAGCATTGATTTGCATCTCTCTGAATGTGCCATGATCTGCATCCATGTGGGCAATACGTGGATTGGGATCTTCTGTGGAGCACATGCAAATAACAGATGCTTGATCCCTTGGCTTCTCTGAAGGGTTGTTTCTCTTTGTCTCTCATTTGTTCATGATGGTGGTTTGCTGCTCTGTATTGAAACTCAATTAGATGTGCTGGGAATGAAGTTAACTGGGTGTATTTGTGTATCTGCATCCAGGCATTCCTGAGCAATTGAATCCCAGCATTTCCTGGATGTTTTGTAAGGGAGAAAAAACCCCATTCTGTAATGCATAAAATGACATATTTGAGTGGTCTTACCTGTCCTGTAGATCCTTCCTTTCTCTAGTAATGGCAACAGATTTAAAAGCCCTGAAGAGACGTAACTGAAATTGCATTTTTCGTTGAGAGGCACTTAAATAGCTTTCCCCTCCCCACCTTTTTTTTAACATGAAACTGTATGTAAGAATTATACTCAAGTTGCAATCAGTAGTGCTGGGGAAAATATGTACTGGCTTTTGAGTCCACCATTCATTTGCTGGACTCAAGAAAGAGGCTGTGTCTTTGGTATAAAGAACCTGCACAGAGGTTCAGGTCCCACCTCTCTCATTCAGAAATTGCTTGAAGAATGTGCTGATAGGTTTCCTCACATGCACATGCCGAGCTCATTAATTCCCAGGACACAGTGCTCAGGTTTCTGCCAGTTCAGTGTTTGCTGCCCCATATTCAGCCAAAGCTGCAGCGATGACATTCTGGGTACAGCAAGGTAAGTGTTGTCAGGAACATGTACTGTCATAGTGGGGAATCAGAGATGAATCAAAGAATCCCAGACTGGTTTGGAATGGAAGGGACTCTAAAGCTCATCCAGTTCTACCCCCTGCGATTGGGCAGGGACACCTCTCACCAGCCCAGGTTGCTTCAAACCCCATCCAACCTGGTCTTGAACACTCCCAGGGATGGGGCAGCCACAGCTTCTCTGGGCAACCTGTGCCAGGGCCTGCCCGCCCTCAAAGGTAAGAATTTCTTCCTAATATCCCATGTAAATCTATCCTCCTTCAGCTTAAGACCATGAAGGTTTCATTCAACTCCTAATTATTTATTCAAAGAGCTTGGTTCCTTCCCCAGGGCAGCAAACAGCCTGCTCTGGTTATTTACAACTCTGGTTCTGCAGCATGACCCTCGTGGGTGACCCGTGTCCCCACTTTGCTCCACAGGAGCCCCTTCTGCCTGTGCTGGGAGCCCTTCTAGCACAAACACGTCTGTCTGAGAACTGAAATACATCTTCAGTTGGTGCTGGGGCATGTGACTGGCAAATCTGCTTGCTGTTAATATTTTCACAGCAAGAATTGACCTGTAGATCATAAGAAGAAGAAACAAAAGGGATGCAAATATGGCCTCACTTATTTACAAATGTGATTAATTATCTGCAAGCAAATTTTGTTGTCACAGATCTGATTTCTGCTTCTCCTCAGACATGCTGAGCCTTTTTGTGTTCGCACTGGCAAACAGAGAAACCCTCCAGTCAGATGACATGTGTCACTTAAACCTACCCCAGATCTGGATTTGATATGTGTCAACACATTTAAAGTTGTTAAATGTAAGAGGAGTTTCTCTGCGGTGCCTCCGTTGCCAAGGGAATGCAGAGGGTGTCATTGACTTTTAAAGCCCAACCCAAACACTGCCGGGTTACCCATCTGATGGCACAAACACACCGGAATATTTATTTGATGTGTGTTCACAGGCTGATATCGATGTTTTAGCAAATGTTCTGTGACTGGGAGCGGGTTTGGAGAGCTGTGGAGGCAAAGCCCCTGTGCTGACCCTTGGGGCAGTGCCTGTGCCCCTTGGGTGCCTCCCACCTCCTTTGGCCTCAGTGCCCCTGAGTGATTTCCAACCTCACCCACAGCTGGGTCCTGTCATTCCTGAGCATTTTGGGCTGAGGTGAGCTGGTCCCTCCAAGCTCCATCCCTGCCAGGACATCTGTGCCTTGGGCTGGTCCCACATGCTTTGGGAAGCTGGGAAGGGCCATTGGGCTCTACTTTTCCCCAGAGGGGCCAGGAATGCTCCTGCCTCCAGGTGGGATCAGAACCACCATCAACAGGGCACAGGGGTGTCCCTGACTGAGAGGAGGAAGGGACACACAGAGAGGAGGGAATGAACTTTGAGGGTGGTGCCCTTTCCCTTTGGGAAGCCAATGAAATCTGGGCTTTTGACATTATCCTTCAGTTAATAATGCTGCATTTAGAGCAAATTAGAGCAAAGTGCTTGCAATCTGCCATTGATTTTGGAAGGGGGATGGACAACGGCAAGGAGAATAAGCCAGAAAACCTTGCTCTGAGCAGAGCTTACAGGACTTCCAGGCAGAGAGACTGACAGATCCCAACTGGAGCTGCCTGCTGGGATTGAGGGCTGGAGGATCAGTCCTTTCCTTCCCTACTCTGTCCTCCCCTTTTCTGGCAAACACTGAGCTCTGAACAGCCCTGCAGGCTGGTATCTGTAACTCAGCCACAGTTATGTTTTCAGTTCAGGGGAAGAGGACCAGAGTATCCTGCATGTACCAACCCCGAACCAAAAGCTATGTGTGGGAAGGAAATTATGAGGTTAGATTAAATGAATAGTGAAATAAAAAACTTGCCCAAGTCAGTATCTTCTCTGCTGCTGACAACATTCCACAGAATGAGAGAGTCCACACGAGCAGGAATTATGCACAGAAATGTGACCATTTCAGTTGGCAATAAGGAACTTTTCAGTCAAAACATCATGTCAACTGCCTGTTTGCCATCCAGACTGGGAGAGCTGGGGGTGTTCACCTGAAGAAGAGAAGGCTCCAGAGAGACCTCAGAGCCCCTTGCAGTGCCTAAAGGGGCTCCAAGAGAGCTGGAGAGGGACTTGGGACAAGGGCCTGGAGGGACAGGACAAGGGGGAATGGCTTCCCACTGCCAGAGGGCAGGGATGGATGGCATATTGGGAAGAAATTCTTCCCTGTGAGATGGGTGAGGCCCTCGCACAGGTTGGGCAGAGAAGGTGTGGCTGTCCTTGGATCCCTGGAAGTGTCCAAGGCCAGGTTGGACAGGGTTTGGAGCAACCTGGGCTAGTGGGAGGTGTCCCTGCCCATGGCAGGGGGTAGAATGATATGAGCTTTTTTTTCTGATTCTATATATGATATAGAATAAAGGGTAGTTGGTCTGCACCAAACCATAAAAGCCTTTGATAGAGCCGTAGGACTGGAGTGGATCAGCTCCATTTCTTGTTCCCACCATCTCACTGCACCCACACAGACCCACTGTGCTGGCCATTGGACTTCAACTGGGGAGGGTTGAACAGTCATTATATGTATATATATACACATATATACTGCTTTTTAGCTGTGAGTAAATGGTTATAACTGTTTTCAGATGTTCCTCATAAGATAAGAAATAGGTTAAAATGAAATCCAGCTGAGATAGTTGCTCTTCTCAGTGGAGCTGTTTGCACCAGCTTTAGCTTCTCCTGAGCAGCTGCAGGGCTGTAGTAGCTTCATGCTTTAGGTGTTGAGGAGGATCTTCCATTTGAAGTTCCAGTATTAATATTAATGCATGGGGATATGGTAATTTTTCTTCCAGGTGTTTTTTTTCTTCCTTTTTTTTTTTGTCTTATTTCTTCAAATATATTTGATTTACCGTATTTTCAAGAATTAAATCTTTAAGCCTGAAAGTCTGCCAGAGTCATGCCTTCTTTTCCTAATATTCATTGGGGAAAGGCAGAGCTGAAGACTCTGTGGGGTGGCAGGGATGGACCAGCAAAGACCTTTCCTTTGGGTGCATAAGGAAATACTGACTCATGATTCTGACTCATGGGGGATTGCTGGTCTCCTGGTCCATATTTTACTATTGCCTGTGCTTGTTTTTGCTTTTATTTCAAAGTATATTTCCAAAAGAGAACCATGAAAACTAAATGAAAAAGAGGAAGACATCAGGGCCATGTTGTGACTGAGATTTTACACACATAAAAGCCCTTAAGCACTGCTGTGTAATACTCATTGGTTTCACTTCACAGGGTCTGTGACAAGATTTGCTCCAGCTTTTGATCCCTGCCAGCCTGTCCCCTCCCAGTGTTCTGGGAGATTCAGGGCTGAACTCAGTCATTTTCTCAAGGCCAAATTTAATCGGGTTCAGTCAGTTCAGACACCTCTGTCATCAGCTGCCCCTCAGACTGCCCGTCTCACAGGTTTTCTTCACAAAATCACGTGTTTCTTTCAGTGAAAACAACTCATTTCTGGATATTTTATGGACCTTAATTTAAAGAATTTTGAATTTATAGCAAAAGATAAAGGACATTTGTATGACACCATTGCTAATGTTTCAGCCTGCTGTGAGGGCAGTTTAGTCACAGAGTGTATTTGTGCTCAGCAGGCAAGTGCTGCTCTGTAGGTCAGCTGATTTCTGGAAAATCAAGGCAAAATAGCCATGGAAATTTCTGGATTTCCCAATTATGAGTATGTGATATAACCCCTAATGTTATATTTATGTGTAGGCTATCAGTTGGTAGGTTGTGCACTGCAGGACATGTATATCCCATATGGTTTTCTCCCTGTTCCCTCCTCTGCAAGGGGACTAGTTGGGCTGGAGGGCCTGGAGAGACATGACAAAGGGAAATGGCTTCCCACTGCCAGAGGGCAGGGATAGATGGGATATTGGGAAGGAATTATTCCCTCTGAGGTGGGTGAGGCCCTGACACAGCTTGCCCAGAGAAGCTGTGGCTGCCCCATCCCTGGAAGTGTCCAAGGCCAGGCTGGACAGCGTTTGGAGCAAACTGGGATGGTGGAAGGTGTCCCTGCCCATGTCAGGGGATGGGATGGGATGAGCTTTAAGGTCCCTTCCATCCCAAAGCAGTCTGTGATTGTACACACCTGCCATGGCAGGCAACAAGTCAGTGCCATGACCCTTCTGTTCCCTCTTCCATTTGCCAGCCTAATCCAGCTCTGAGCTGCTTTGCAATGACTGGTAAGTGAGGCATAACTCAAACCACGCAAGCATATCATGGTGGGACGTGGGGTGTGGGATTGCCCAGGATCTTGCTCTGTGTTATACTGCAGTCTCCACCTGAGAGTCCGGCAGAGATGGGAATAACATCTGGAGAGTTGCCAAGTCATTACCTGGCATCTAGTCTTGCTGTCAGAAAAGGTGATGTTGAAGAAAAACTGCTGGAAAACAATAAAGAAGTTTTTAAGTTGAAGATGTCAAAGTAGACAGAAGAGATTCACAGGCAGCACCTGGGTGTTTTCCAGTTGGGATAACCTCATGGCACTCATCAAGCAGCCAGAGTGCAGCTTTTAATGAAAAATTCATATTGTTTTCCAGAGAAAATAGTTTTTCTTTCTTCTGAGTTTTTGTTTGCTTTCTGAGATATTATCTACAGATATACTTAATCACCTTTCCCGCAAAAGGCACTGCCAAGGCACCAAGTTGTAGTGCTGCTCCAGCCCCTCTTCTGCTGGGAAAAGCAGAAATGCGGAGGGGTAAACACGGCGCATATGCTCAGCCATGGCTGAGACACAACACAGCTGAGCACGGAGAATTAAGGCTTCAAGACACATAAGAAGAGGAAGAGCCTCAGAACAGAGACAACAATTCCATGCTTTTGGAAATAGAAAGTTTCAGCAATGACACTGTGAAAACATGGCTTCTGTCTTATTGAAATGGGGAAAGGTCTGGGAAAACTAGGAGGAAAGGGCAGCAGAGGGAAGACAGGACGGCACTTGGCACAATGTGCTGAGCAGCCATGAGAAACAAGGAGGAAATGGCTGGAAATGCTGCCCTTGTGCCCACCAGAGACATCAACGAAGGTGTGGACAGCAACATGGAAAGCAAGCAATGCTGATGGACCCTTAGGGAACAGAGAAGAGTGTGGGAGCTAAATATGCTGATGATGCCAGTTGGTAGAATTAAGAACAAGGGAAGAAATTATCTGCATGTCTCAGTAACAATCAAAGTCCTGTCGTACCTGCTTAGGGACAGTGGCACTCAGAAGCACTCACAGTGACATGATCGGATGGCTCATGTGTAGGGGAATTAAATTAACTTAGTTGAATACTCCAAGCCATTAATAATAATTTTTAACAAACCCTGGTACAATGGGTCAATTCCTAAGGAGGAGAAATCACATTACTCTCTGTGCTTAAAAAGTTCTTGTAACCAATGAGCAGTTGTCAGACCCAGACATTATAACAGAAATATTCCTGTGAGAAATCTTCAGTAAGGAATTCTTCAGTTCCATAGTGCAATTAATGCCAAGCAAAGTGGTTTTATGGTGCATAAGCCTTAAAGACATTTGCCATGGGAGATGATAACTTTGCTGACTGAAGGTAACTCCCACAAAACAGGTTTCCTAAAATAATTTGATTCACTACCCCAGGAACTTTGAAAAATTGCCTTATACCCTGTAATGCCTCAGAAATTAAATGGATTAAAACCAGCTAAGTGATCGAAAAATGTAATCAAACACAGGAAGCCATCACTCTTGGACATGTTCCAAGCAAGTTGCCATAGGGATCTCTTCATAAGACAATCCTGCCTTGCAGAGAACATACATCAGTGAGCTCTAATAGTCACGCTAGCCACAGCTCAGCCCCATGGATTAGCCATGATGTGAACCATGTGGAGCTCAACCCATGGTGTAAGTGTGGGAAAGATGAGGAATGTTCCAGTAGGAAGGAGGTAGTGTCCAGGGAAACAACAGGAGTAAGCATTTACAAGAAGGGCATAAAGAAGATGCAGAAACCCACAAACCTGTGGATCTGACCCCAGCACCTGGGAATATGATGGAGAAGGTGCTACTCCAGAAGAGCAGCTGCTGAATGACATTTAAAGGGCTGTTCAGTCATCAGGCATAGGGAAGTCCTCCAGGGTTATCTAAGGAGCACCAGTGCGGCACTGGTGCCACCTACAGGTGCCCTATGGAGATCAGACATGTGGGGCCTTGGGGAATGGCAACAGTGGGTCACAATGGTTACAAGCCAAGAGAAACAACTCATAGTAGGAAGAAGAATATTCTGTTTACTCAAAGCAGTTGGGGGGCCAGAAGAGGCAACCCTGGAACCTGTGGACAGCACACCACAAAGTTCCTCCAAAATTGTCTGGAAACAGTGCTGAAGCTGGAAGGAGCAGTCATGTTGTGAAGAAATCAGTAGAGGAAGTTCAGATCCCATTTGGATTATCCTAATGGTTCCTCCTGGGTATGAATTTAATGAAAGAATATGTGGGGTTTATTTCTTTTATTAAAAATAACAGATTCATCCAATTTGATTAATATTCATAATCTTTTATCCTTGGCACAGCAGGTCTCTTGCAGGCTCAACCACAGGCAGCTCTGTGCCAGAGGACATGAGCAGAGTTTCCCTGACTCCAGCCCCAGGCAGAGGGCCCCATCCTGCTCATCCCGTGGCTACAGCTGAGTGAAGAGCTGTATCTCTTCTCTCTCACATCTGATGTTCCAGAAGAAAAATTCCCTATGTGACGGGGGCAAAGGTGCTGGAGGTGAAAGCAGTGGCCGTGGTGCTGGATGAGACACTGTGCTGCTCTTCAGCTGCACCAAGCCCAGGTGATGGGACAGGCTCCATTTTGTACCCTTACATTCCTACACTGCACCCTAAGCCCTGGCTGAAAACGGCACTCAGGCGCTGCCACAATTATTGTTATTTACACTAAACTGAAAGGTTGAAAGGGGCTTGAAACAAGCTGGTGTGGTGGAAGATGTCCCTGCCCATGGCAGGGAGGTTGGAACAAGATGAGCATTAAGGTCCCTTCCAATGCAAAACAGTCTGAGATTCTGTGATGATTCTCTGATCCAGCTCCACAGTGGAGCGTCCATTGCTGTCTCTAAATTATCTTTTTATATTTTGGCTGTTATATTTGGTTTATTTTCACAGGGTTCTTTCAGTTGCAATAAAAAGCCATCGTTCCTTTGATGATTAAAATGATCAACCCCAATCCTACGGATTAATGATCATTACGAAAGGAAATGATAAACATCAGCCTGAAGGTTAGATTTCATTCCATAGTTACATAGCCTATGGTTAGATAATGTCATCTGGGAAAAGACACTGAAATTAACAATGTGCTTTATGCAAGGTTGGAGAGAGAAATCCAAAAGCAGTGAGCACTGGCCATGTATTGCAGAGGTGTTGGTAAATGCAGGCTGGCAGGGCAGGCAGTGGCACAGCAGCTTGGGGACATGCTGGCCACCGAGGCCAGAGTCAATGCTGGAGGTGCCCCATGGGGAGGGGTCTGGCTGCCTCCATACCATGACATTGCCAAGAGCAGAGCGACCCTGGTGTTTGCCCACTTTGCCTCTGCAAGGCTGGGTTGGTCTTTACCACCCCATGAACACCATTTTGGGAACTTCAGCTCCAGAGCTGCCCAGCCTCTGCCTGCACGGTGGAAGTCCCTGCTGAGGAGCTGAGCAGTGATGGATTGCTCCGACCTTGTCACACTCTCACGTCACCACATGATGAATGTTCTCTATCTGCTAATTAGGCAGTGGGGATAATGCAGAGCATTCATTTCCTTGTGAGCACCAAATTAGGAGTACTGTCAAACACAGGGAGCTGTGACAATTTGGAGTTATTTACCCAACAATAATGTTAATGGAGGCATCACTGAGAGATTCCATGAATCTTTCAAGAAGTCATCTACATCTGGTCTGGTAGTGCAGTTTGTTATCAGTCACTCAGTGTCCTCTGACAGCTCTGGGCAGCAGGACTGAGGAGCAGCAACAGTGCCCTTGCTCCGTGCTCCCAGCATCTTCCCTCTCCCTTAAGGTCCAGACCAGATGCTCCTCAATGCCAGCTTGGCCACGTTCATTAGTGATGTTGTGCCCATTCCTCACTCCCTCCCAGCTCTCCTCTGGGACCAATAGTTTTGCTGTCTGATTTTTTTTTTCTTTTAGTTTCTTTTCCTCCCCACCCCTCGCCCCAAATAAAATATCCTATTCAAAAGGGAAAGGGAAACCAGAAGAGAAACCTTTTCCTTTTCTTTTTTCTGTGTTCACACTTTTCATCTGTAATTATTTTCCACTCTGGTATAAATTCACACTGGATTTGTGTGAAACACAAGGCGATAATGGCTGAGGATCAAAAGAGCAAAAGGTTCAACCTGGGACACACTACTGCTGAGAAGGCCCAGTGCTCTCAGACTGGGGTAACAGCAATTTACAGACTTCTGATCTCAACAAACCTGCCTAACAGGGCCACACAGGAGATTACCACCAAAGTAAACAAACTGTCTCTGAAACAAACAAACAAACACAAGAGAAACTTTTAATAAAAGCTACCAATGAACATTTTTGTGTTGAAGAGT
Source organism: Scytalopus superciliaris (assembly GCA_013400415.1). Taxonomy (NCBI): domain Eukaryota; kingdom Metazoa; phylum Chordata; class Aves; order Passeriformes; family Rhinocryptidae; genus Scytalopus; species Scytalopus superciliaris. The sequence goes on along the minus strand of VXBX01000690.1, from coordinate 490,171 downwards.
AGAGGGGGATTGCTCAGGCTGCATCTGCCCTGGCTGGCTGGACATCCTCAGGGCAGGCACCCCTGCACCATGCTGGTGAGGTGGGCTGACCACAGCCATGGAAAACCTGAAAGATTGAGGTTGCTCATGAATATTCACCTGCTGAAGGCAGAGCTCCTTGGCCAACTAGTCCTGCTATTCAGTGGCTGACCCAGCTACTCCAGGGTGAAAGAGTCTCAAGAAGCAGTTTTGTGGGTCATACATGGCCTTTCAGGAATGACCTTTGGAGGTTTTCCACTGTCACTCACAGACACTCAAAGTGTATTTTGTTTGTTTAAAGTTTCAGTCATTTGAATTTTGAAAATATTATTCCAAAAATTTTTCCAAGCCAGATTTCTTTTGACAATTATATCAAGAGGATTCGGCTGGTGCCAAGTTTTGGGTTTTTGTAGCTAATTCTCAATTGTGCTTTGCAGGCATTGGTTTGCTGACAACCATCTGTTTCAACCCAACGTTCTTGCTTAAAGTCAGCCCAAGAGAAATTAAAATATCAAAAGGAAATATTTCAGAGGGAGTGGGGAGGAAGCAAAAACCCAACAGTGCTGGAGCTGTAAACTGCTTTTGATTTTCAGTTTAACTTAAGTCAGATTTTGCAGCTGATTTGCCAGGGGACGAACTGGAGACAGCTCAGCCGGAGCATCTCCTGCTCCACCAGCCCTGTGAATGGAGCAGCTCCCAGTGGGCATGGACATTTAGCAAGAGTTATGCAAACCCTGCCTGGATTTCCCACAAGTCTTCCCAAGGGCCTGGGGAGGCTCATTTTGTCTCAAGTGGCCTTTCTAGGTGTCCAGGTGTCACATGCTGCCCAGAACCCTGTTGCAAAGTGCTGCTGCATGGAGCGTAGGTGAGACCCACAGACAGAGGAGACTCATTGTGGGAAGAGACCCCAGCATGGCGTTTTGGCTGTGCAAACTCGGACCACTTCCTGTCTGTGATCAACTCACCCCGCAACTAAATTAACCACTTATAATTAAAGTGGTGCTAAAAAGCAGATGGGAAATATTAATTAAATGTTACAGTTGGCTTCCTGTAGCTTTTTGGAATTCTGAGATTAATACATAAATTAGATAAAGGAAAAAGCATTTTCACAGACTTCATTGCATCCTCAATCCGAGGTGCTGGAGAACTTGCTCATGCTGGCAACAGGATGGACAGGTCCATCAGGTGTGGGCACAGCACTATGCAGGTGAGGGGCACACAGACATTGCCATTGCTCCTGCTCCAGCCAGGTGAGCTGGGCACACAGGTGGCTGCCACCACTTCTGCCACATCCCAGGTGAGCTCCACACACTTGTGCTGTGCCTTCTGGGCCCCCTCATCAGCGATGAGCAGGAATCAGAGCACAAGGATGTGTCCCAGTCTCTTCACTGCAGCTTTGGTAATGCCTTGGTTTCAAAAGTGATAAATCATGTGGCTCAGACCTTTTGCTAAGGAAAAAGTGAGAAGTAAGAGAAATTAAATTCATCCACCAAGCGTGATTTTATCCCAGCTGCTGTCTCTCTCTTTGAGACAATTTTATGAAAGTCAGAATTCCTGTCATTTGTCCCAAAGCCTAATTTCCCCAGTTAAAACAAGGTGCAGTATGCCCATCTTTGTGGAACAAGAAATGAGAATTAAAGATTTATTTCTATATATTTGTATAGGTAACCACTGATTGTTGCTGCTGCTGGAATATATTTGTGTGAGAAGATGTGACTTTTGCACCAGGAGGAGAAAGAAGCAGTTTGGGTGCTGGGTTGGAGCAGCAGGGGCTGTGGGTTCTGGTGGAGGCTGCCCCACGGGATGTGTGGTGGAGCACTGTGCATATCGTTGGACAGACCTCTGCCCACCTGCCCTGCTGCCCTCATCCTCTCCAGGGCTTTCACCAGGAAACCTGGAACTTCTGTCACCTTTCAGTATGAACCTTTTCACCTTTATTAACACATACTGTGAAAAATCAGTGAGAACATGGATTCAAGTGAATGAAGGAATGATGGAAATATTAGCAGTATTTTCCTTTTGCAGAACTATATTGTTACAAGCACTAAGACTTGCTGGTATCCACTCAGGTCAGGGAATAGTCTGACTCAGAGAGCTCTGAAAATGTATTACATTTCCTCTTCCTGTGACCACCCAGTGGTCCATTGCTGTCGAGTGCTGGGTAACAGCGCCAGGGCCTTTCCCATAGCACCTGCTTTGATTCACCATCTTCTGCAGGGCTGGGAAATGCCGTTGTTAACACATCAACATTAATACCCTGATCTGGTTTTACCTGAGTTTCTTTTTGCAGCAGCAATCCTGGGGCAGGGCTGCCCAGCTGCCCCCAGCCAGGAGAGCCCCCAGCCTCGACCAGCAGCACCAGTGCGGACACTGACTGGGCTTAATGTAGGGAACCAGAATGAGGGGAACAGGCCTCAGAAACAGCCCATCCAATGTCCCCATTCACCACAAGGGATGCTCAGGGCTCTCAGTGCACAACCTGTGTGTGTGTGTGTGTGTGTGTGTGTGTGTGTGTGGGTGTGGGTGTGTGGGTGTGAACAAACCATCACACAAATACAGACCAATCCAGCCTTAAAAAAAAATCCCAACGTACTGTCCCCCTTGCACTCAACATTGAAATTTAATATTCTTAATATCCTTAATGTAATTGTACTGCCATGGATTGGATTTTTCTTTTTTCAGTGAAGGCAAACTTCAATACATAAAAATAATAAAACTGAACAGCAAAGACATCATCATCAATAAAGTGCAACAAAGACTCCTGTGCTCTGTGTAAGAAGAATTAAATGATGGTTTGGAATCCAGAGTCACAAAAATGAGACTGTGAGAGAAAAGCTGCTTGGAGACATGTTGGAGGAGAATGAGGGAGAGAGACCCCTGCAAATGAAGGGTGACCTCTTGACATATAAAGCTGGAGCCTTTGACAGCAGCCCCATGAAAAAGCTGAACCTCATTGTCAACACCTTGCAGCTGCACTTAGAAAAACAAAAGCAGGGCAAGACGAACAAGTCTGCCTCTAATCAGTGTGAAACTGTGAATTTTAAAGGTATTATAGCAAACTTAAACTCAAACAGAGAAGACCTAATCCTGTAATGCTTTAATTTTCTTTCTAGTATTTTTCTAATATTCCCAAACACTGAGTTGCTTACACTGTTTAATCAATTTCATGATGAATTTGTGGAACTTTGATAGTGTTTTGTTGTTTTTAAACAAATAAACAGATTGCAATTTCAAAAGATCCCTTGTAAGGACAGGGACTGGTTTGTGCAGCCCCGCTTTGCCTGGGAGGGTTGTTTGTGGTCATCATAGGGTGTGCTGATGTGATGTCAAACCCTCACACACCCTCTCTATTCATCCTGTGTTCTGTGCTGCCAGCACAGCCACGGGGCAGCCTGGGCAAACCAGAGCACACTGAAAAGCCTACACATGTGTTATTGGGGTCTGAGTACACACTGCTGGGAGCTGAGCAGGCATCACTGGGGGCCAGCAGGTGTTACTGGGTTACTAGTACAGCTTCTTGAGAACTAAGCAGGTGATACTGGGGGCCTGGAGGCATTGCTGGGCCAGCAGGTGTTACTGAGGGCTAGCAGGTGTTACTAGGTCTGTGTACACAGTACTGGGAACTAAACAGGCATTACTGGGGGCCAGTAGTCATTACTGGGTGCCAGCAGGCATTACTGGGGGCTGGGCAAGCATTGCTGTAGGTCGGTATCACATATCCATCCTCTGTAGATGGATGAGTTTCTGTTCCTCTTCAGTAAATTCACAAGTGGCCTCTGAGCCCACAGTCTTTCTCAAACAAACCACTCCATGCTCCAGCAGTTGTTTCTCCTTTTTCAGATCTTGGATGGATGTTGTGGTAAGTCCTTTCCCAGCAACCTCTGCAGCAGGATCACAGCCACGCTGTAAAACAACCTCCCTCTCCCTCAGTCACTCTCCCACAGAGCAGTTGGGGATGGTCTATCAACTGGTGCCCTCAGCTGGTGCTTCCATCGGTGGGTCCCTCCCCTTCACTCTTCCCCCCTTCAAGTCAAATGCCCCAGGTGCTCCCCATTCCTCATCCTTAGTGATCCTGGAATGGGAGTGAACACCTCTGCTGTTTGCTTTGCCTCAGTGATGCTCCCATGGGCACAGGGGGAACATGGGGAAGAGCTGCAGGTCAGTGTTTCCCTCTCCCACCTGCTCATCCATATATCACCTTAGTGAAGTTGAACCTGCTGAGAGTAATTTCCTAGATTTTCTTTCCAAACCATGTGTATGAGCAGTGCCCTCACACTGCACCCAGAGAAGGCAGCAGAGCAGGTGAGCTCTGACCAGTGTAATTGTGACAATTCACAATCAAGCTGATGGCTGAGTATTTTGAGAAGATTTTTCCAGTGCAGCTGTGCATGGGATAAACACCAGGGAATGCATCCTTCCTATCCAATAGCCTTCACCACAGTAAGATGCTAGATTTAGGGACTAAATTATTCATGATGTGATTTTCTCTTGATCTTAATCTTTGACTCTCCTATGCCAGGTAGCAGAACACTCACTGGAAAACATTTTTCAAGGCTGCTTCTACTGCACACAAAAACTTACCTGCAGAGGCAACCCAAGGTGGGAGATTTTTGCTTGGTTGAGGGAGCTGGAGGGGCTCAGCCTGGAGAAAAGGAGGCTTGGGGGGGAATCTTCTCACTCTCTCCAACCCCCTGACAGGAGGATGGAGCCAGGTGGGGGTCAGGCTCTGCTTCCGGGGAATAAGGGACAGGACAAGAGGAAATGTCCTCAAGCTGTGCCAGGGAAGGTTTAGCTTGGGCAGGGCTCCAGCTGCAGTTGAGGAACTGTCAGCTGTTGCTTAGTGTCCATCATGTGGTGTCCCCTCATGCACTGTCCCCCTGGCACACCCCACAGCTGGAGCACTGGGAATGCCTTTGGGTCCTGGAGATTGATTTATGGACAGCATTTCCCCACTCCCGACATAAAGAGTCACAGGCTGGCAACCAGCAGGGACAAGAATGTTCCAAAACGCACTCAAGCATGTCTTGTTAGGAATGAGTTTGTGCTGGGAGAGCCCGTAACACATCTGCTCAGGAATCGTCATGGGCTCTGCTTTCTGACAGGTGGAAGTTTATCTCTGAGAAGCTGGCTACCTGCAGAGGGGGAAGGTTCATTTTATGCAACACAGTGAGAAATCGAAGCATGCATCCAGAACTGATGCTTTCATCTCAAGGCAGCTCATCGCCTGTTCTGCTGCAGCCCAAAGATCTGGCATTTCCTGTGACATCTTGCCTGTGACACAACCAGTTTTGTCGGGTTCTGTTTGTTTGTTTACTTATCTCCATGCTAAAAGCCTTGAAAGAACTCTGAGGAATGTCTGTGCACTCCTGTTATGCCACTATCTAATGATTTGGGATGTGGCAAATTTCTCAGGTAATATGGAAAACATGTCATATTTGGTAAATTGAGTGTTTAGTTGTGTGAGTCAACAAATTTAATTTCTTGGGTAATAAACTGCTCTGCAATGATTTCTGACTCATCCCTTTCTTGCTTTAGAAGATGCATGAGGACCACAGGGAACTTATGTTGGTGGGGATCCTGCACTGGGCATGTAGGGACACCTGCTGTACCTATCTGTGTGCCCCAAAGCAACCAGTGACACTCATCCCTGGGGACAAGAGGTATACACAGCCATAGGTCACCCTGCTGTGGGGTGGGTCTTTGCAAGGTCAGAGCAGCTGAAGCCTGAAGTCAGATTTGTTCACCCCTCACCTGGGATATGGTTAATTCTATCAATCACTCCAGGTCTCTGCTCCTCATTTAACTTCTCCAGGCCTTTCAGGCCTTCTGCTGGCCCTCTTTCAGCTTGCTGCAGCAGGCAAACATTCCCAATGGCTCAGGAAATGCATTCATCTGTGGGTCAGTGCACAGTGCCTGTTGGAGTGTGATGTGGGATTACCCTTCCCACGCTACACACAGAATGGTGCCATGTGGAGCCTTCCAATCAGAAGTGAGAAAACCATGACAGACAATGAACATTTTTAACACATTGCTCTAATATCCCAAGCTTTTCTTTCTCTTCCTGTTTTTATTTTGAGTTGTTTCCCCTTCATTTTCTACCTGCTTGAAAAAAAGGTGTTTTTCATTCAAGGCAGCTGTACCACCTTCCTTCCACAGCAAGGCTGGCTTGGATGCAGATCCTAGAGATGCAGGCTCACTCCTGACTTCCTGAGGATGACACAAACTCTTCCAAAACTTCCATTTGAAATCCAAGCTGTCAGCTCATTTTCAGAGGTTTTGCTTTTTTCTGCCTTTCTTTCTGGTTCTCTCTCTGCTCTGCACATGTGTGCACACACCGTGCAGGTACTAATGTTGGTTTCATCATTGGCTTCAAACAGCACTGTGCTGCTTTTTTCAGCCTACCTGTGTTCTCCATTCAAGATATGAGATGGTTTTTGATACAAGAGGGAGAAAAAAATATCTCCATGAACATGCAAAGAGAATTTGAACGGAAAACTGATTCTGAGGCACATCCAGTTCCCACCTGCCCTTGACAAAGAGTCAACACCTTGCAGGGTCTGACACAGAACCAGGAACTTTCCATCTCAAGGTTCGTTAAACTGTTAAGACTGTAACAGCATTACAAACACATCCATCATCTCATATTTTCTCTCCTCCCTTCACAGACATCCCAGACCCCCAATGACCTGGAGTTACTGATGGTTGGTGTGGCCACCAACTGAGTATGTATGTGGAATATATAATATCTACACTGGGACTGTAACGCATTCCAATTATCCATCTTTGCTCTATTTACAGCAGTGACACTTTTTAATATTGCTGCTTCTTATTCATCTTTGCTACATTTACAGTAGTGACAGTTTTTAATATTGCAACTTCTTTTCCTGCAACAGGCACTTAGAGGTCTCTCTCTGACTGAGATGAAACTCTTAAGAGTGGTGAGAAAAGCTCAGCTCCATCCACCAACAGAGAGATCTCCACACAAGTTGATTCTCGGGACAGATAATGAAGAAATATGGGCCTGTTTGGGTATGCAGCTGCACCAGCACAGATGACTCACCCTTTGATCAAGAGTAATTTGAAGTAAGGAGCCGCCTTTAAATGAAGCAAAGTATCAATGTAAATTAAAACAGGAAAAGCAGCGTGACATGTTGGTCTCAGACCTACTATTGACTCCACTGAGAACAAGACCAGACTCATTATGTACCCAATTAACCAGGTCCAGCACTGGGAGCTGGTGCAGGACAGAGGGAGGTGGCAAGAGAGCAGGCACTGGGTCACCCTTCTCTCTGTGGCTTGCCAAAGTTCTCTCATGCCCTCTGGGGAAAGACTTTGCCCAAACTTACCTTCACCTGTCATCTGAGAGCAAGATTAACCTTCATCCAAATTTTAAATGTGCAGAGGACTAATTTAACCATAATTCAGTCTAACACAATGTATGGGTATGGAGAGACTGATAGACAGTGACATCCAGAGCACGAGCGGTGAGAAGGAGGAAGGGTGATGGTTGCACCTACCAACCATTATTCTGTAGAGCTCGTTTCTGGCGCAGCACCCAAAGCTGGGAGGGCTGATGTGACTTCTTTGTCCCTTGTAGATTTGCCATTTTGGTTTTAAATCAGCAACACAGAAATATAGTTGTAGGATTAATTTTAATACAAGAATTGCACTGACGTCTCCTGCAAAGCAGCACCAGAATGAGAAGCAGGATCTCACCAGCAGAATGATCCCAAGCAAGGGCTTTGGTGCTGTGGGTTAATGCCAGCACCAGAGAGGGATGAGTCTCTTATGATCATTCTCATTTTTCCATTAAGTTTTATAATCCTTCCTAATGGGCTCTGAAAACTTGGGAAATGACAGAGTTGCAGGCAGTTCATAGATAAACAGCTCTGAAACTGCTAAGGGGAAAAAGGGAACATGCTCCATGCTGGCCTGATCTCCAAACTCCAGAAGCAGTTCTGAACTCTCTTGAATTAGCTTTGAATCGAAAAGTAACACTCCAGAACAGACCTCAGTATTTCAGAATTATATTTATTCATAAAGTCCAAGTGATAAATATCTTGTCAACTAATCTGAGATGTATGAAAACTCACAAGGAAGCGACTGATGGTGGAGTATCAAACACACTGATGTTATCAGCCTCTCTCTCTTGTGGTGGTAAATGAAGGCGTGTGAATGGGTGCGATATCATCACATTTTTATTTATTGTTTGGTCCTCTGTCCTGTCCTGGTAATGGAGTTTTAAACAAATTGCGGCTTGTTCGGTGGAGTGGCTGATGTGGAGCGAGCCGAGCGCCCACCCAGGCTGGAGGGAGGAGGAAGCCTGGATGGCAGTGGAGGAGGGTGTGGGCAGGAAGGATCCCCCAGCATTCCTGCCCCCAAGGGACTGACAGTGCGGTGTGAACAGCGATACAACTCAGCCCCCTCCACTCACCTGCCAACATACTGCTTTCTGACTGCAGATTTACATGTTTCCATGGCATGAAACAAATCCTCCTCTATTTACACCAGACATTTCTGGTTTATTCCTGCCAGCACAGGAATTTCTGAGAGCCTGGGTGGTTAGAAGCTCAGGAAGTATCTCAGAGGTTCAAATAAGAGGATTTAGGAAAATGGTGGGCAATTCTGGCAACCTTCTTTAAGGGTAAAACTGCTAAAGGTTAACAAGAGAGAAGGAATTAACCTGGACTTGATCCTGCATTGTGGTCCTGGAGGAGAGTTCCAGCTCCAGTATCAGGCCTAGCAGGAAATTTTATTGAAAATTTCATTCTCTGGTGAAAAAAAGTTGTAGCAACAAGTACACCAGCACTGACAAATAGCTGAACTCCCCAAAAGCAGGGTGGAGCCAGACAGGGGTCAGGCTCTGCTCCCAGGGAACAAGGGACAGGACAAGAGGAAACAGCTTCAGGCTGTGCCAGAGCAGGTTTAGGTTAGATATAGTGAAAATTTCTACATGGAAATGTCTGTCCAGCCCTGGCACAGCTGCCCAGGGCAGTGGTGGAGTCCCCATCCCTGGGGGGAATTAAAAACCATGTAGAGGTGGCACTTGGGGACACGGTCAGTGGTGGCCTTGGCAGTGCTGGGAAGTGGTTGGATTCCATGGTCTGCAAGGGCTTTTCCAACCTAAACGATTCTGTGCTGGTAAACACTGAAATTCTGCTGTGTGTGCAGACCTCGGGTACATCTGTGTAACCACAGTCATCACAAGGGTCATGAAGCTGGGCACCAGCTGCTGCCTCCCATGCCCACCTCCCCACTCTGCTCTTCTCATGGGCAGGCCCGTGTCTCCATGTGCGCATCCCATCCACACAAAATGAACACAACAGCCAGTTCCTGGAAGGGAATAAGTGCTAGGAAAGCCAAGGATTAGATTATTTACAGTGTCTTGTATTTTAATGTCAAAACACATCCTCAGCACGGCAGTGGGGAACAGGAATTTTTGAGGGATTTGGGATGCTAACAGAGATGTAATACTGATCGAGATGAATGACCCAGACTGATGAAATGGTTTTTAAAATCCCCTCTCAAGAACTACAGTTGGGAAACTGGAAATAAATCGGGTGCTCTGGCAGAAGTGATTTCTATGCAAAATACAGTAAACAAATAGAAGAGGTTACCATAAAAAAAGAATGAATTAAATAATTTTTTTATTCAGAGCCCCACTAAGGTATTCTCAAATATCCAGTCTAAGACATAAATGCTAAAAATATCCTGAAATGGCAAATGAAGTAAACTGGAAGGTTGAGAAAAAAAAAAAAAGTTTTAACAGATTTTGTTGTGCTAATGGAAGCACCACCAGGTAAATGCATGCAGCTCAGGCACTTGAGAGCTTCAAGGACAAGTTCAGGTTGAGTTTATGAAGTTTTTGTTTTGAATTTAATCTTGCTAATTATTTTAATAATTAAAAATGTTCTGCAAAAGTAGGTTGTAATTAGCTAATTATTTGCTCTGTTTATGTTTCCTGCTTACTTATGCATTTTTATTATTCTCCTAAACTTGAAGAGAAACTCTTCACAAGTGTTGATGTCTTCATCTTGAGGTGTCTGATGGGGAAGGGTTGGCACATCCACGCTCTCTCTTTTGGGGACAGAGTCCTGTCCTGCCATGGGAGGCACTACACATCTAAAGCCACAGCCACAGCTCTTGCTCCCAGCATGGCAGGTCAGCACATGGCTCCTGCCTGGCAGTGAGGCTTCAGCTGGAGCCACAGGAGGGCTCAGTCCTGCTTCCAGTCGACAGCTCTATGAAGTTACGTGGCGCCTCATTCATCTGGCTTAAAAATAAACACACTGAACACTGGCACAGGTTGCCCAGAGCAGCTCTGGCTGCCCCATCTCTCGAAGTATTCAAGGCCAGGTTGGATGGGGCTTGGAGCAACCTGGGACAGTGCGAGGTGTCCCTGCCCATGGCATGGCATAGAACAAAGGTGGGCTTTAAGGCCCCTTCCAACCCAAACTATTCTGTGATTCTATGATTTTCTTCCAGTAGGCACCTTCCCCAGCCAGGGTAGGAGATATTTCCTGATGGAGCATGCTTCTCTGTTCCAGCCCTGCAGAAAAGTCTCCTTGGCTTTACTTGTCCCACAGAGCTTCTAATGGCTTTTTTTTTCCCTCTGTGCCAGAAAACTGGACATTGCCTTGATAAAGGATATAAAAGAGAAAAAGTGGCTCTCTCACTTTCCTCCTTATCTCCCTCACTGCTGATATGCTCCTGCAGCACATCTCAGCGGTGCCTGATGTGGGAGCAGGGGTGTTGGGAGGAGGGACACTGTGACCTGCTCCTCAGGCAGGGAGAGAAGTGGTGCTCCAGCTTAGCCCACCTTGTCCTTTTTTCCTGCTGTAAGTGCTGCAGAAAGCCTGGAGCACAGGGAAATCACAGCTCCCTGTCCATGCTAAACCCTCAAGGAAGGATTGGATGAAGCTGTAGGTCCCTTCTCAGCACTGCAGAGTTCCCACAGTACTTCTCCCAGACCAGTGGAGGAGGACTGGAAAAAAGAGTATGTGAATGAATTCTGGAGAAAACAACATGAAATAATGAGGAGAAATGTCTCCATATACAGGAAGCCTTAGGACATTTATTGCTAATATATAACAAAGACAGTCAAACATAGATAAATGACAGCTTTGATGAGCCTTTATTGCACAATTCTTTGCGCCTCATTAAATATGAAGAATAAAAGAAGAGTAGAGGACTCCAAAGGCAAATCTGCAGACACCGCTAATGAATGACAAGGAATCTGAAGGCAAAGGACAGCTTTGGATACATCTGAGTCACCACTGTCATAACAAGCATTTGTGCCTTGCAGGAGGTGAGCACAAATGTGAAAGAGGAAGAGGTATACAGGCAGAAGGGTAGCTTCTTGGTCACTGCTTCAGGGAATGGAGCCCAGTTGGTACTTAAATTCATTATGGGGCAAAATCAGACATAGGCACCTTCCAGCACTGAAGGAGAAAAAACTGTTTAGGTGATAAAATTCTCCTAAGTCATGTTTGCCTCATGCTTGTCAGTGCTCAGCCCAATGCTGGGTCTCATCTGCACTGTAATGAGAGAGACTGTGAAGGGAAGGACTAGTCAGGAGCAGGCAGATAAAAGGGAAGGGCTGCCTTTCACTGCCACTGTGTCCCTTCGGAGCTGTTGCACTCCTCTGCACAGTGGCCATGTCACACTGATCAGCACGTTCACTGTGACGCTGGGAGCTGCTCACTGACTGTGCTGTGTCCGAGCTGTACATTCTGGACATGTGACAGAGATCCCTGCAGGTGACAGAGCTGCCTGGGACACTGCACTGTGGCACCAGCACGGATTAAGGCCATCACAGTGACTCCCACTCTGATCCCCTGCTGGAGAAGCAGTTGGATAATTCGGATGTTTTTCACCTTCACTTGGATAACAGCAAAATACTCCATTTTCCTGGCAGTTGCTGGGACTGTTCCTGCCAGGTGATGCTCAACACAAGCCCTCTGCACCAGGGCTTGCCAGAGGCAGTGCCGTGGTGGAGAACTCCAGGGGCCAGGGAGGCTGGTACAGATCAGAGATGCCAGGCCAGCCCAGGCATGGTGATGGAACCAGCAGTACGGGAGATACCTAGGGCACTTTGCAGGAGGGCTGGATCACAGTACATCCCTGGCATACGGGACCAGGGAGACCTACCACTGTCTCTCTGATTTCATGGAATTACAGAACGGTTTGAGTTGGAAAGAACCTTAAAGCTCATCTTGTTCCACCCCCCTGCCATGGGCAGGGACATCTGCCACCAGACCAGGTTGCTCTAAGCTCTGTCCAGCATGGCCTTGGACACTTCCAGGAACGGGTCATCCCGTTGCACCCTTTCCCAAGGGAACAGTCCCTGTTATCACCACCACCGCGTATTTTGCCTGCCCCGGTGCAGACTCTCCAGCTGCACCTCAAGGGCTTTATTTTTAATGCAAGATTGTTGGGTTTTTTCTGCATGTGGAGTTCATCTGTTTATTTGCTTGAGGAGATTAGGGAAGTCCCAAGGGAATGTGTGTTCCTACGCATACCCATTTCCTACCTCAGATTACACTACCAACACTTTCTGTAGCCTTCCTGGGGTTTAAAATTAAACCAGAACATGAATATTGATACCAGTACCCTTCTCCTTAGTGCACAGGCAGAACAGACTCTCACCTGAGGGGATGAGGAGAAGGAAGCCAGCCCAGCTGAGCTGATCATGGTCAGCTTCATCTTCCCTGCTGTGTCCATTCATGGGCTGTGCCACAGCCCATCTGCAGTTGTCTGCTGTATCTGCTGTTTCAGTCCCCTGTGAATCCAGAGCCACCTTTCCTCAGTCCCACCATGGGCTTGTGCCCATCCTTAAGAGATTCACCAGTGGAGGTTGGACCATCTGAAAAGAAAAGAGTGCCCAGCAGGTGAAGGGGTGGCAGGACCCCCGGTGCTCTCCCTGGTTGATACTGCTGTCCCTGACACTGTGGTTTCCATACATACCCTGCACCAGACTGTATCCATCCCTGACATCCCTGAAAAAGAAGTGGAGCAGTGGGTATGTGCAGCACTCCCCAAAGAGTCCACTTCTGTGGGAAAAACAGAGGGCCTGGATGAGCTACTCAAGACTTCACTGATAAATTAGGAAGAGGAAGAGATGGACTAATGAGAGAGATACAGGAAACTGTAATTGCTGCTCCATGCATGACTGGAACAATGCAGCTATCTAGAAGCAAAACACATGTTCAGCCCTGTCCCTCTCACACCTCGTTTTGAGGACACACTCTGCAGGAAAACGTGCCATGAGCTCATGGCCGCATTTCAATGCAGCAGTGTCAAAGTATTTCAGGAGAAAAGAAATCCCCTTTGGAGTGCTGTTCCTTTGGAGGACATGTGGCAGTTCATTATCTCAGCATCAGCTTGTGCCAGGTCAGGGCTGTGGTGTCACCCTGAGCTCATCTGGATCTAGTTGTCACTGGCAGTAATGACAGGGCAGTGGAGTGAGTCTGTTTGAGGTGAAATCCCAAAGTCAGTGGTGAGAACCAGCTGGAGGGGCTGACTCTGGCTCTTTGCAGTAAGGGGAGAACAACTGGTGTGGAGGTGTCTGACAGGGCCCAACTGCTCACACCACAGGGCAGGAGTCAGCCGCACCATGCTGATGCCGTGGTGCAGCAGCAGGGAAGTGCCCCTGGTCCAGGGTCCAAACAGGGATGGGGTTTTGGGATGGTGCGCACCCATGGGGGCCAGAGCCAGGCAGCAACAGGCAGTGTCATCACCACCAGGGACACAGCCTCTGGCAGAGAAACACTCCCATACCACCTTGTCTCCTCTCTCTCTGGGCATTACCTGCATGCTGAGATGGGAATGATGCTCCAGCCCAGTGGGAGCCTTCCTGCGGGATCAGTGTGTGTGGGAAGGAAGGCAAAACCTCGAGACAGGCAGAAGCTGTCACCATTCCCAAGAGACAGGATTTCCTGCACTGCCTCTGGCAGTTTGAACCTTTCCACAGCCCTGCTCTGGCACCTCACCTGCCACCATTTGGCTGCTGCTGTGGAACGGGGGTGCTGGTGTGAACAGAGGATACTGGTGTGAGTAGGAGTGCTATGGTGGACAGGAGTGCTGGTGGGGACAGAAATACTGGTGTGGGTGTGGATGCTGCTCCATTTCCCCTGCCCTAGGCAGCCTGTTCCAGGGTCTGACAACCCTTTTGGGGAAGGAATTGTTCCTAACATCCAATCTAAACCTCCTCTGGCACAACTTGAGGCCATTTCTTCTTGTTCATTATGTGGTGCACCCCCTTCTTTGTGCCACTTCAATTAAGTAGGGAGATAGATATACAGATAAAATTCCCTGGGATCTGGAGTTGCTGATTCAGGCTGGAAAAGCCTGAGCACTCATTAAAAAAAAGATAACACTAACAATATGTTTCTCCTCCAAAGAATGACAGTCAGTTAATGCTGGTGGGGACCAAAGGCTCATCACACACATCACAGATACATCAAATCGCTGCTCTGTCTGTACTCTGGTTTGCCTCCATGGTGTAAGTGTATTACAATGTTCAGAGGAGCATCAGTGCATCGTTCCCATTCCTCCCGCTAAAGGAGCAGCTGATGGGAGGCTACAAAACGGCACCGGAATTCAATTGTTGGCACATTAGGTTTTTTGACATTAGGACTTGCACTATATATTTCAATTCTGTATTCTGTCAGTAAGTAACAAATGCTGAATTATCTCCTGCCTTAGACATACACCACTGGAATCCATTTCAAGTGTTAAATGATGTATTAATAAAGCCTGATTTTCCAGCTGCGTTTCTGAACTCCAGCCACTGGCACCAGGACAAGCGCTGCCAATCAAAGGAGACTGCCCCTGCTCCTTGGCAAGGAAAGGTTAATTGGATGTACGGCATGAAAGGATCAGGAGCGTGAGGCATCTATGGCAGGTTCGTTCTGGTTTGAAAGTCAGGTATCCCACCCCCTTTCCTGCACACACGACTCAGATGCGTCAGGCAGGCCTGGTGCTAATTTTCATGAACACTGCCGGGTAAGCGCATTTTTCACATCACTTGTGATCTTTGAAAAAGTTCACAGGCAAAATATTTAATAAATTCATCACTCTTGTGACCTACTGATTTCTACAGAGGGCAGGGATCTGAGGGAATTCTCATCTTTAGTTATTTCCCTACAAGAACATTAAAAGAACAGCTATGCTGGGGGCTGGTGAGCACTGAGTCAGAGGGGGTTAGATGTACCAGTGGGGGTGACGGTTCCTTCCCAGCTCTACTGGGGGGAGTCCAGTCCCTTCTCAGCTTACCAGGGGGAACAGTCCTTCCCAGCTGCTGCCCGAACCTTGCCTTGCTGGGGATCAAAGCACACCTCTCCACGGAGCTCCTTGTGCTTTGCAGCCATGGCAGCTTCCCAGGATTGCCTCCTCTTCCTCCAGGACTCCCAGAGCAGGGAGCCCCCACAGTTGGGGCAGTGCTGTGTGGTGGGGCAGTACCTGTACTGTGGCTGTGAGAGGCTTCTTGTGCCCCTGCTGCCCAGCACATCCCACCGCCCAGCACCGCATCCCACTTCCTGGCCCTGCATCCCATCACCCAGCATCACTTCCCACCTGTGAGCACCGTATCCCACCTCCCAGCACCACTTCCCACTGCCTGGCACCACATCCTACTTCCTGGCACTACATCTCACTGACCTGAATTGCTTCCCACTGCCCAGTGAGATGGGACAGGGGGTACCCACCTTGCTAAGCCATCCAGGGACAGCTCAAGTGGCTCTCCA
The DNA here is from genome assembly GCA_013400415.1 of Scytalopus superciliaris. Lineage (NCBI taxonomy): Eukaryota > Metazoa > Chordata > Aves > Passeriformes > Rhinocryptidae > Scytalopus > Scytalopus superciliaris. The sequence continues at coordinate 474,407 of VXBX01000690.1, read as the reverse complement.
AGGAACCTGCTAGAAAACATAACTGAATAAGTGCTCTAATAAGCACAACCACATATTTACGTTAGACAGTATGCAGAGCAGCATGAGCTGGAGCTTCACCTCTGTGCATCAGAGATTTTATTATGGAAAAATCCCATCCTGCTTTTCAAAGTCCTTTAATGTATCCTAAATGCCTTCTCTCCTTCAGCAACCTCGTTTTGTTTAGTCTTTTGTTGCTAATTAACCCTCCTGAGCTGTTTGCTCCCTGCTCTGCACCAGAGGCCTGACCTTTCATTGAAGACATCTGATATTTGAAAACTGATTAAAATATTTCCATTAAGTACTTTATCAATGAACAGAATGCTTTTGACATAAACAAAAATGTATTATCTGAAATATTTGGATCTGTTAGTATGTATCAATTTGCCACAACATTATATTAACTATATGAGCACAAAATGTCTTTGATAAAAAAAAAATAAAATAGTTCCTCCATAGCATTAAATGTTTTAGGTTTTCCCTGCTTATTCATTCATTTGAAATCCATCAGAAATAACAGAAATTTAGAAAATACAACTGTGGCACAGAAACAATAAATTAATACAACTGTGACACACAAACATTAGAGTTGGACTAGATGATCCTTGAGTTTAGGTCAACAAGGTGAGACAAACCTGCCTGGGAAGCTCCCAGTTGAGATTTTTGGTTTCTGCAGATCATGGGTACCACACAATGGCGTGGGTTGAGCACATAATCATCAGTCATGCATTGCAGGTATTTTGACCGTATTTCAAAGGGGTTTGAAGGCACCTATTACTTTTCCCCTAATATTTTGGGGATTCCATAGTGATGGATATATTTCAAAGATGCATGAGATTGAGGTGGGGTGTCAGCACAGCAGGGTATTGGTCAGGCACCCATCTTTTGTTGTTTACCAAAAGCTTCCTCTTGCATCACCATTTTTTTGTCCATCTGGAAGTTTCTCTGCCCCCAGCCCTGCCAGGTTGGTGTTCACCTGCACTAGCCTGGGATGGTGAATTCTGCACCATTTGGAGGTGTGTCCAAAGTCAGAATTCTGGCTGCTCTTTGGGACAGCAGAAGAGCCTGCTGGTATTGGGGGTTCAGGGTCAAAGGTTCCTCAATGAGAAAAAGGCTTGTTCAGAGAAGAACATGGATTTCTGTCAGCTTTGGCAACCAAGAAATGTCATTGGCAGCAGAGGTGACACTCTCCTCTATACCTGTGCCACCCATTCTGTGTCCCTCAGCCACCACCTGCATTTTTTCCCATTTTATTTACAGAAACACTTGTGTCTCCTTCTGTGTGTAACTGCATTTTTGTTTTCTTCTTCAGGCTTTAAAATGTATTTTTTTATTTCATACATTGCGGAAAGTGCCTTCAGGCATGAAGTTCTTCCCTTTTTTTTGCAACACTTTCCCAAGCAACTGTAATTATTTCAAAACAGTCTATCGCAAACTACTCAGCTCCACCTGGAGAGGTGCCCAGAATCCCTGCAGAGGCCATCCCTGTGCCAGGCAGGGTGGAAACCCTTTGGACTCTTAACCCCTCAAGACAGAGGTCTCAGCGAACAGTCTCAAGTTGCACCAAGGAAGGTTAGATTAGATATTAGGAAATATTTTTTCATGGAAACTGTTGTAAAGAATTGGAACAGGCTGCCCAGGGTAGTGGTGGAGTCACTATCCCTGAAAGGGTTCCAAAATCTGTGGATGTGGCACTTGAGGATATGGTTTATTGGTGAACATGATGGTGGTGCTGGGTTGGTAGGACTTGAGGACCTCAGAGGGCTTTTCCAACTTTAACAACTATGTGATTGCATGATTCTCTGAAATATTTGAGCAGCCCTGCCCTGCCATCCCTGATCATGGTGAATCCAGTGTAAATGGATACCACCATCACCAGAGCAAATCCATGGGCCATAGGGAGCTCTGACCCTGAGAAGTGACCATGGCACATGGGGCTTTTAGGGGCAAGTCACCAGAATTACTGAATATCTGCCTCCTTTCCCCATCACAGAGAACAGCACTGTGGTGGAGAAGCACAGGGCACAGGTTTCAGGGCTGGAGGACGCTGTCCAGCACAACACATGCTGTGCCACACTGTCCACTAGTGCTGCACCACCAGCTGCTTCCCTGTGAGCTCCCAGAGACAGCAAGAGACATTAAATCCTCCAGCCATGCCGGGAATGAAAAGAAGATAAGAAATATCAAGTAGAGTGGAGATGTTTTCCCCTACCACAGACTGTTTGGAAGCTGAAAAATTGACTTTCCTTTCATCCATTTTAATTCTGAAGGGCAGACAAGCCATGGCCTGGCTCTCCACTGTCAGTGCTTTGTCATCCCGACACTGCAATTTCAGAACAGATGATGGGAAAGTCCTATTGATGCCAGATCCTGGGTGAGACTTCGAGGGCACAAAGCTAGCAGCGTTGGGAGCAGGTGTCCAGGGTGCCCTCCTTGCTCCCCCACAGGGGCAGAAACAGCAAAGGGTATTCTGGTGCGTGTGGTTATTTAATGCTGAGAAATCCACCAGACCAGGAAACTGGCTCTTTTTGTAAACAAAGGCAAGTGCCCTCCACTTCCCATTCCCAAGACAGAAGACTGAGGAAAAAGACCTGAGTAAGAGAAACCTTGCTGAAGTTTCTGTTCTACCAGTTCTCCAGCTTTTCTACGAAAACACCCAATTCTTGTTTAGCTCAAAACATGCTCTAAGATAGAACCCCACACAAAGAGGCTGCAGAGCAGCACCCAGGGTTTGAGGCAGAAATGGCCCTCCAGTGTCAGCCTGGCCTGCCATGTCCCTCTGACCATGGGTATGGTGTGAGCTTCAAAATCCTGCATGGGATTAAGGAGGCAATTCTGTTGCTCTCCTTGCACAAGGCATTAAGGTGCTGCTGATCTACTGAGCACCCTTCTCCTCTCCCTCAGATAAGGGAAATCCTTCTCAGAAGAGCATGTCAGCATGTTCCTGCTACCCTACTCTATGATTTCCCCAGTTTGACTTTATTTATATAATATCATACCTTTATCCATTTCTTTTTTCAGTGTATGGCACCACAAGTGACAGGTAAGTCGGTGAAATTCTTTCTGATTTTCCCTATGATTAAAGTCCCACTATTCCAGGAAACATAAAGCACAGTCACAGAATGTCAGCTACTCCTTAACCATCATTTCATGATCATAATGCTGTCATTAGAAGCGTGTTTCGAGTGTGTGTCTAACAGCCCAGGGACTGTCACCTGTAACAAATTCCTAGCTGGGACTTGTTTAAATCTAACAACCTGCCTTCCTAGATCATATTGGATCAGTGAGTGCACACTACTCCTTGGAATTAGATTTGTATAAGGAAAGATTAGCCTCGTATAACATAATGTTACATTTTGTTGTTCTGAGCTATACTAAATGTAAATCATGTCTCAGACACAAATAATAATTCAAACGGGAAATGCAAAAGGAAAGTCATCAATATGAAAAAGGAAGATAGGCTGTATAGGAACACAGTGCATTTGGAACTGGTTTTGAAAGTCAAATACACCTTTATTTGCAATGCTCTGGCACTGTTCAGTTACCCAATGAATTTCTGTGAAATAATGTCATATCTGCACCTTTATGAACGGCACAGCTGGAGGAGAATGGGAATGAGACGGCAGTGACTTGGAGCTGGCAGAGGAGCACCCTTAAAAGCAGCATTGCCTCTGCCTCCTTCAGTTGGACTGCAACATGGAAATCTGGAAGATTATAAAAGTTCCCTTTGACAAAAGGACTGAAGGAAGCACTTCGTAACATTTCAGAAATAAGCAATGCAGCTCTGTGTTTAAATAGTGCCTTATAAAAACTGAATTAAAGTGGAATTAAAATACAACACAGGGACAGAACACTTTGCCTCATTATCTGCAGTGGAGAGGCAAGGCCTTCAGGCTCAGGATGCTTTCTGCAAGAGGAGATCTTACTGTACTGTGAAGACACAGACATTGTACCTGCCTGGAGGTGGATAAGAAACAACATGCTTGAAAATCATCACGGGACCCAGGCAAACATCACTCATGGGCTCTCCCAAAGGGAAGTGGCGGTACTTCAGCCTGTCACAGAGTGGGCTCCAAGCAGGGGAAGGGGCTCCTTCCAAGAGCAAAGCTCAGTAGAGCAGCCTGGCTTGGGCCAGCTGAAGGGAATCAGCCTGTTTCCTCCAGGAGGCTGTAAAAGGCATGTAGGCAGGAGGTGCTGGGCAGTGGGTGCTGTGAGGTGGACAGGGTGGGTTGTGAGTGCTCTGTGTCCTGACACAGTCAACACAGGGGGACATGGGACTCAGGTAGGTGCATGGCCTCAGTTTAACTTGAATTAAACTATTCTTTCTTCATCTTCAAAATGTGCTTTAGCTACTGTGTTGATGTTTTCAGTTCACCCGTGAAGGTTCTCACTGAGTTTCTTCCTGCTGCTGCTTCTTGTCCTGGGCAGATCTGTTGTGTGTTGAGGCTGGTGCCATGACCTATGTGGCACTAGAAGAGCTCTCTGCTAAAGCTGCAGCAGAGCTTCAGCTTCCAGAAAGCTCAATAATGGAGGAGCTGGAGATGTTCCCAGCAGGACATGTGAGGGAGGAAGAGCAGTTTCCTGCAGGGAGCATGGGATTATCATGGAGCAGCACTTTGGTCACTTGCCAGGTCTGCAGTGGCACAGAAATGGTTTATCACCAAGGCCGAACTGTCCTGCTGGGCCACATGAGTAATCCTTTCCATGCAGTGCCCTGGGCAGCCCCTCCCTCACTGGCAGCAAGGGGTCCTGCAAGGGTCTCCCCACTGCTGGGATCCATCCACTCCTGTGCAGCCCTCAGCCCTTGTCTTTCCCCAGCTTTGTTTGTGGAGTGTGCAGCTTCTGTGCTCCCAGAAAGTTGTAATAAAACCAGGAGCGCAAAGGTCTGGAGCGGGCCAGTGGGGCTGCTGGAGGAGTCTGTATCAAGAAGGAAGACAGCTCCAGCCCCTACTCTGAGGAAGGGCCAAGTTCTGTGTTTTCCCTTGTAACACAAATTACTCCTTGATGATGCACAGTTTGGGTCAGTGAGGGCACAAACTGACACTGCCTGAGGCACATCAGCCATTCCCTCTCCAACCAGCAGCTTGTACAGACGTGTAAATAGAAAATGTTGGTTTGCTTCCCGAGGGATCTATTGTTTGGTGGAACAATAATAACAGTTCCCCAATGTCCTTGCCCATTAAAGTGTGCATATTCCTGCAGAGATTGGCTTTTCTTACTGGAACACAAAACCTCCCAGTAATTACCAGGAAAAGCTGACTCACTCTGTATGGCTTCTCCGTAAGAGCCAGGATGGAGCTCGGCAGATATCAGGCTGAGAAAGCAGCTCTGATGCTGCCTCATTACTGATGGGGCTTTCTAGATCCCTGAAATCATCCTGGCGTTCTCCTTTAATATTTCATGGCATTCTCTGAGTGCTCCTATGTAATGCTGGGAGGAGACAGTGCTTGGGGCCGGGTGTTACAGGAATAATAGGGGAGGTCAGCAAAATGGGATGATAGAAATGTTTCTATGCACTCAGGAATCTGAGAGGTGGAATTGATTTATGAGATTAATATGGTGCTGGAGGAGTTGTGTGGGGTTTAGGGTATTAAAACCAAGGCAGTTTAGGACTGGGAAGGAGTTAGTCCTGCAAAAAGGCTTGACAGCATTCTAGTAATGATGATTTGAATTTCCAGCATTCCAACTTGTATGACTTTGGTGTGTAGTCAGGGTTTGAACCAGCTGCGGCATATGTTGAACTTTCTCTTCATCTCTGAGTCAGACATGGTGGAATGGGGGTGTAGGTGTCCACTAGTGCAGCTCCTTCTGCAGCGCTTGTCCAAGAGAGGAAAATACTAAAGCAGCTCAATGCCACCTATAGCTGTGAAATGATGGGAAAGAAGGGAACTGCACTCAGATTCTGAAGTTGCTAACTTGTGACTTTGTTTGGGAAAGTTTAAAACTTGAATTTATTATTCCTTGATTGGACATACTGTGCTGTCTGAAATGAAGCTAAAATTTCAAGGGTGTTGTTTGTTTGGGATGGGTGGGATAGATCATACAAACCCTTCATACCAACACCCAGATTGTCCTGTGTTCCCTGGGATGGCCTGACCTTCCAGCAAACAGAGTCCCTGCTGTGCTGGGACACAAAAAACTGGCTGGGTACCGAGAGCATCACTGTGTGTGTGGTCACTGTGGCTGTGGTGCTGCTCTGTGGCTGCCATCCCATAGTGTCTTGTTGAATTTCAGTGAAGCTGCTGTGCCTACAGGTTTTGATTGTGCCCATTTTGCTCATTCTATTCATGGGGGCTAAAACCCATCTCTATGGACTTGTGGTTTCATGGTCGTTCCAGAGCCCTCGTTTGATGATTGCTTTCAAAGGAGGCTGGGATGGATCTTTCCTGCTTGGATAAATACATGCACAGTTGTTCATGGGCAAGGAAACACCTACCATCTGTATTTCCCACAGGGTGCTCATTCCAGTACAGGACATGGTACGAGGGTCTCATTCTGTCTCCATTGCCATGAGGTGTGGTCAGGGGACTCTGGAGGTGAAATCCTTCTGTAGTGGGGTAGAGCATCTTCAACCCTCCATGAGATCTGGCCAGCCCTGCCTCTGTATGAGACCTAGAACCAAATCCATTTTTTAGGCTTCAAAAGAAGCTGATTGTTTTCCTGCAGCTTGAAACAAAGTCATGGAGTGGTATTCCCATGTTTGCAGACCAAATCTTTCTGAGCAGATGGAAGAGCAATAGGGGAGGCTTTAGGCAGCTGCTGCTCCCCCATAAACCGGAGGGACAGACAGAAGGTGGGCGTCCGGAGACCAAAGCCTGTGCAAGACTCCAGGGTGGTAATAAATTAGAGGCAAGAGTTGGAACAAGGCCACAAATGAGAATTTAATTGCACACTTCTTGTGTTTCCTGAGAGTGGACTATACCAGCCAGGAGTGATTCTGGAGCAAATGAAAAGCTCATAACTGGTGAAATGCTGGGGTGAGAAACTGCGTATGATGAGTCCTGGACTGAACAAACTGCATCATTAATGAGGGTACAATGTCTGAATCCACCTTCTGTAACTTGGATGTGTGGAGTATTGGCTCAGCAATAATTTATAACTTGAGGAACACTGCACAGACCAAGCATGGTCAGACTGTGACCACCTCCTCCTCCTGCTGATTAATGGAAGATGAGGTAAGCAGGGGGTGATCAAGAATAGCCAGTCCAGGTGTCCCAGAGGATATTAGGAGGTTTGTTATGTTTGACCTCCACAAAGTTAACAACAGAAGAGACAACCTGTTGAATCTGCTTAGTGCTACAGACCCACGACCTGCAATCCTCAACCACCAGCCCACTCCTGAATCCATGTGGAAGTGAGATGTGAGTTCACTGCAAAACATCAGGGGTTCTCAGACCTCAGTGTGTTTTGGGAATGTTTGTCAAAGATCTGCACTTTCTGGCTTTACAGGAGTCAGCAAACAGAGGGACTGATGGAAGTAACTTGTCAGTGCTAAGAAGAGCTAGATACTTGACTAAAACAACTCTCTTTGTTGACAGACAGACTAAAGAAAATACACAACATTGGATATATCCTCTTACTGGTTGGCTCAGGAGTCCACTGGTACTTGAGAGAAAGCCAGCAACAAAAAATGCTTACCATTTGTGTTGATGCTCTCATAAGGTCTCACAGAAACATCGTGTTATCCTTTTCAGGAAACTTGGCAAAGCATTTCAGACCATCTTAAATTCTGTTTTATTTTGAAGGATTAAAGCAAGTCAGACCTTCTGTTCAGGATGCATGGGAATTTTAGGGGACTGTGAAATAAGATATGTCTAAGGAGGCTTTTTAAAATACACCAGAGAAAATTATTCATATTAAAAAATGAGATGAATAAATGTGAATTCAAATCCAAGGTTGTGGAGTTGGTTTTTGGTTTTGTTTTGTGGGTTTTTTTTTTTTAACATTAACTTTTGAAGGTGATCCAAACAGACAAGCATTATTTTCTGCTGCAGTGTATCTCCACTGTGCCTACCCTTGACTGGCTAACGCAAAAAGCAAGACAGTTGCAGGAATCAAATAACAACTGTTGTCCAGGGAAAGCAGCCATGTACAATTCCAGCTGCTGCTGGAACATCAACAAAAACGTGCTGTGAGTAGTTGGTGGTGTTGCAGCCCATGGGATGATGGTGATGGGAGATCACCATCACACGAGGAGGGTTTGGTGCTTTCCTAACCTGTAGGAAGGTGCCCCTCTGGGGCTGGATCCCCCGTGCAGGCTCTGCCTGGAGCCAAGGCTCTTGGGTTTGCTTCTTTTCTCTGGTTTCTGGGCAAGTTTTCAATGATTGTGTTCGGAGGCTGGGAAGGGGAAATACTTTTATCAGAACAAAGAATGTGGCTTTGGGAAAAGGCCATGGTGACAGTGGTTGGTGACTAATGCTGAGCATAGAGATGGGCCTCAATGAGGAAAACTACCAAGATTTAGGTACAAGGAAATGATACTTAACAAAAAGAGGTGAAGCCTTGGGTTGAGTAGGGGAATACTTGGTTCCCAAGAGAACAATTTCCCTCTGCCAGTGGACACTTGAGTGTTTTCTGCTGGGAATGGCTTTTAAACTCTGTGCTGAGGACCTGGTCTGAAATAGGCACAGAGAGCTTCCTCCCGGAGGGGAGGGCTTGCAGCCCACACCAGCCTGCACTGCCCTGGCTTGACTTCCCAGCATATTGAGCAATGTTGTTTAACCTGGTTGGGTGGGAGGTATCTCTGCCTATGTCTATGGCAGGGGCGATGGAACAAGACGGTCTGTAAGGTCCATTCCAACCTAAACCTATGATACCAACTTCTTTCACTCCAATAAGGACCAGGATGTATTGTCTGAATTTCAGAGTTAGCCTCTGTAAAAGACCAAATCATCTCCAGCATCTAATATACCCAGGATCAAGCTCCATGAAGCCTCTTCATGTACCACCAGCAGTGCTCATCCTCACCTCTTGCTTTATGTGGATTTCAGGAGGCTGAGGGGACTCAGCAGCTCCTCCAAGACTTTGCTCCAATCATGTCCCACTGCTGGATAGGGAACAATTGCTAGTTTTTCCAGGCCTTCACTCTAGCAATTTTTTTTGCCATGTTTTTCACAGGTAGACTAAAAGGTGCTGTATAACCCAATAATTGAAAGACTTTAAGTGCTGTAATTTGGTCACTTCTCTAATTGAAGGTGATGCCTGGAGCCCACCCAGTTCTTCAGGACCGTGGCTTTGCTGCATTTTCTCTACCTCTCCAGTTATTTCTCTTCTATGCTTTGTCTCCACTGCTGGTGAGGAGGCTCTTTGCCTTGAGGCTTGTTGAGACAATCTAAGGAAGCAGAGCTGCCACCATGCACTGGCCAAACACAGGGAACCAGGGTCACTGTGAGTGGCTGTGTCCCCTTGGTGCCAGGCTGCTCCCAGGGAGTTCTGCTAGTGTCTGTTTCCACTCTCAGGCTGTTAATGGAAACTTCAAATAGCACCAAAGCAGGGTCACTGGGGAACCTTGGAAATAACCTCCCCCTCCCTCAATCATATTCACTGCCAAAATCTATTTTTTGGGGGATTTCGTCTATAAAGATCCTCATCCAAAGCAATTTCATAATAAAATGAAGTGTATGCCAGTTCTGTGGTTTTTTTCTATCCAGACATAGAATATCAAATGTAATCAGGGCTGTTTAACCTCAAAAGCAGTGTTGATCAGCATCAAGTGTATTTTTACCTTTTTTGCACTTTCAATTTAATTATGTAGCAGCATTGCACTGTCCAAGTTTGATGCCAACTGATTTGAGTCATCTGGCTGGACCATCTGAAATGCTAGTTTGATTCTGGGGCTATTGCACCACTGACATCTGCCTGGTATTTGAAACCATATAAAAAATAATACTTCTATTTTGGCTTTTCTCACTAGGCCATTAATGGTTTGAAATTCAAGCTATTTGGACCAGCTCAGCATCTCTTCCTCTGAGCCTGGTTTTTGGGGAGAGTGATGGGACCCCCTGTGCCTACCTGTGCATAGAGGAGAGGTCCCTGCAAAGGGGGCCAGGCTCTGCCCTTGGCCATTGTGGGGCTGAGAACAAGGGGACACCTTCTTCAGCCAAAGGCAGCATAGCTCTCTCCAACCTGGTGCAGATTTCTGGATGTTACAGATGAAAACATCACTGGAGTCACTTAGAAGAGCTATCTGTATGAATTTTAATCCTTAATTGAGTGTAGTTGTAAAACCTTCATATGACCTTTTTATGAATTAGGTGCAGACAACTAGGAAATGTTTTGCATTATCACTTAAAAGTCCCCTTCCTGCTGTACCTTACTCCCACAAATAATTAGAGAGGAAAGTGGTAATTATATGAATCAATTGATAGCAGTATTTGGCTCAGACAATGTTAGAAGAGAAACTATAATTTAAGCTTAATATGTATTATAAAGCTGATGAAGAAAATGGAAATTTATGTAAATTCCAATAGTCAATTTATAAGGTTACTGGCTATGTGGGATGCACATGTTTGTGACTGTTCTTTAGGTTGAACTAGTTAGGGCAGCTTTCCAGGCTGAACAAGTGCTTTCCTTTGGATACCATCCTCCGAAAATTTAAAAGATTTTCAATTTCAGGAGGATAAAACCAGTTGGTTGTGATTGTATTGAAACTTCCCACTTTTTCCTCTGCTTTCCCCAAGCAGAGGGAGCACACTCCCTGGGGTGCTTTGTGAACATGTAGTGACCAGGGCAGAGGTCTCACAGGTCCCCACTTCATCTTGTCTTTCCTAGTAGTCATCTTGCCTTTCCTAGTAGTCATCTTGCTCTGAGGAGCTGGAGGTGTTGAGCAGTTACTGATATGCTACAAAACGTATTATTATTTGAATCATTTGCAGAATTGAACACTAGGAGCCTTAACAGAAGTCAGAGCAGTTTCTCAAAGTCCGGGTACCCAATATGCTCTGCCCTGGAAAGGCACATTTCTTTTGCAGGCTCTCGAGTGATGTCCCCTGTAATTTTGGATGTCAGACTGACTGATGAAGAACAAAGCCCCCTCTGAGGGCACAGGTACTGGGGAGGCTGGTGGTGGGCTCAGACCTGCAGGGAAAGGCTGGTGGGTCTGTGCTGGGGCAGGTGCTGGTTGTGCCAGTGCTGATCCCAGGGATGAGGAGCCAGACAGGAACCCTGGCTGGGTGTGAGTTATTGGATTTACCTCCATGTGGGAAGTTGAAAGCTCCTCTGATTGTTTATTCACTGTTATCACTTATTCTCAAATGTGAGAGTCAAATGTTTGGAAAATAAGGTGAAAACCAGCAAGTCGCCTCTTGAAGCACATTCTGTTCCTTTGTGTTTTCAGCTGCACCTGCCGACTTCAGCAGAAAACATCGGCTTTTACTTGAATTTGTTCCTTTCAAGAGCAGGAGAAGCCTATGGAGGAGTGGGTGGGCTCTATTTTGTGTACAGCAACCCCCCAGGCTCAGTCCTACTCTAATTCACACTCGCAGAAAACTCCCACTCATTTGAAAACTGGATGATCAGGCTGTAAATTCCCAGTGTGGAAGTGGCCTTTGTCCCTATATACTTCACTGTCTTGAGACCAAGGCAGAATTTAGCTCTGAGAAGCCTAAATTTTGTGTTGAACAGAATCAGAAAAATATCACCTGTGTTTTGAACCCAACTTAAATCTTAATGCTGGTGACAAGAAAAAGAACTCTTGAAGTTGTGTTTGAGAATTGCTGACCATCAGTAAGCATTGTATGTTTTATATCTGCATTTGGAATCAATTTATAGAATATGATTGTGAATTCGGAAAAATCCTGGTCCAAATTAGGATTTTGGTCTGGAGAACCAGACCTTGGCACTTTAAGGGGTGATAAGAAAAATAACTTCATGTGTTTTTAAAATAACTTCGTGAAACCCATTCTTTAATCTGCCAATTTCCATTTTCATAAAAGTCTTTTCTCCACAGCTATTAAACATCTTTAAAATATAATTTAAAAAATGTAATAACCTTTGTCATCTGTTCTACAGCTTGCCTTCAGCCAGTGCACTACTTGTGAATACAGAATTTCAAATTAAATTTACTAATCTCATGGAAAAAGGACACTAGAAAATATTGCATTCATGGTTTTATATTGCTGCAGCAAGCTAAGAACAACTAATTCTATCAAGTAACAAAATAAATTATACATTCCCTCTCCTGGCTGAGCTGAAATATTGCACAAAATTATTGAAAAGCTTTTCAGGTAAAACCAAAGAAAAATACCAATTATCATGCCATTCCTGGTGGCGGATGGAAGGGGCTGGAGGTGAGTGTTCGGCTCTTGGTAATGGGGCAGAGGTGAGCTGTTCCTCAGCCCGTCCTGAGGCAGCCCAGAGGTGCAGGAGGAGATCTTCCAACTCGTGGTGGGTGCTGTAGGCGCAGGTCTGCTGTGTCCATCCCCTCGGCACAGCCACACACAGGCAGGAGCTTGGGGAGCAATGTCCTCCTGGGGCAGAGGGGTGGTCTGGGCCGAGCAGGGCTCCCAGGCTGGTACCACAAGGGCTCCTGAGGTGCAGAAGACTGCTAGTGAACCCCAAACCCCTCCCTTTTCCAACACTCCGTGGTCATTCAGTGGTCACAGGTGCATTAAGGCTCTCCCTGCAGAAGAGTCACTACACACATGCTTTTCCCATGCTTCTATGTTTATATATGATGTATTCACTTTTTGCATGCTGCAAACTGACAAAGTGTGTTTCCCCCAAGAAGGTGTGAGTTAAAGATAAATCCATGTCACAGACTCACAGAATATGCTGAGTTGGAAGGGACACACAGAGATTAAGTCCAACTCCTGGCCCTGCACAGGACCATCCCCAAGGGTCACACTATGTGCCTGAGAGTATCATTCTAATGTTTCTTGAGCTCTGTCAGCCTTGGTGCTTTGAGTGCACCATGTCCAAAGGACCTGTTTACCTCCCCTGAAGACTGAAATAATTCCAGTGACTCTGAAATCAAGGTGTCAAACCAGAGAAGTTTGAATCTTCTACAAGGTCAGTTCTGATTTTTTTTCCTGCTGCAGAAAGGTGCAATTATGTAAAATGTAAGCAAATGCCCAAGCCTGCCAGGACATGCTCGCCACTGCACCTCCTGTTGGTATGTTGTGGGATGTCCGAGGCCAATTGGAGCACAGCAGCCACATCCCTGCCAACACATCCCTGAATGGAAGGCAACTGGTGCTCCTGGGAACTGCAGTCTTTCATTACAGCTCCTGTCAATGTCAAAGAGTTCTCCCAGAGACATGTTTAATAAAGATCCAACTTATTTGGAACATATTGTCAGTATAATAGGAAAGAAAGGGAGCTCCCCCTGCAAAAGCTATTTCTAGGAATGAAGTCAGAAAGCACAATCCAGCAGCTTCAGCCTCTCCTGCTGCTGTTCGAACAGTTCCATTTGCATGTGGCTGTCTTTCTGTCCATGCTCCGAGTAAATTGCTCAGACACCAGTCAGAAATAAATGGGGAGGAATCAGTGTGATGAAAACAGTGTGCTTTGATTTGTCTTCCTATCCAGCCTCCACCTGTCTGGCCTCAGGAGCTGACCTTTATTTAATTGGGACAAGGCTGGAAGGATCACTAGAAAGCAGGTCCCTGTGTCGGTTCCCCCACCTATTTGTGAGGAGAGGATGGTCCAGGGAGTAGAACTGTTTTCTGCTGAAGCAGCTGCCTGCTCCTGTCAGGGCTCTTCAGGGCTCTCAGTGGAGCTTCAGAAGGAGGTGAAATAAAGTCCTCTCATTCCCTGGAAGCTGCACAATGCTGCTCACTAAGGAGGAATGAGGAATGCAATCTTAGGTGCTCTGCTCCACAGAAGGAGGCTTGTTAGAGCCAATTTCCTCACTCAGAGCCCGTTCCCCCCTTGCTCAGAGCCCTGTCCCTCAAGATGTCTCTGCAGCTTGTCAAGACAGGGTTTGTTAAGGGAAGGAGGAAGGATCCTGCCTCATACAGGTGTTAAACACCAGCAAGTGGCTCTTCGGACAAACGTTTCAGTGCTGGATGTTGGCACTGTTGTGTCTGTGGGATGGGGATACACTGGGGTGGAGGTTTCAGCTCCCTTGGGCACAGGAGGGGGCACCTTTTCAAAATCAGCCTCTTTTATGCCTCCCTGCCATGGCTGCTGCATTCGCAGAAGGGATTTTTTTTTTTTTTTCCCCTCAGAGAAAGTGCTTGAAAAAGTGTTCTTTAATGAAATGCTTTGGGGTGTGTAATCAGAATTTTTTTAGTGATTCATGTCATAGGTGCAAAGAATTTTGGCTAAAGTTGAAGGTAAGGGTTTTTTTAATCAGCAACATGCTCATTATTCACTTCCCACTCTCAGCCAAGACAAGAAAAACAGCAGCTTTCTGATGAAAAGAAGAGGATCCATCAGGTCCCACTCACTTTTCATGAACTAAGAACTGATGTCAGTGACTGTCAGATTCAAGTGATTTTCCCCATAAATCTCCTCTTTACTGGCAAAAAGGAATCATTGTTCCCTAACACTGCACAAGCTTTTTGTTCAGGTTTGCTGTGTATAAAATTTAATGAGAACAGGCATGGAACACATCAAGCGCTGAGTATGTCAGTGTTTGAAAACCTTTTCCTATAATTATCTCCGTTTCCAGTCTCCTGCTTGGGGAGGATGAGGGAAGGGGGTTGTGCGCTCTTGGTAACAATGGCTTCGCAGAACAGGAGGAGAAGTGCCTGACTGAAAGAATTGGATGTGGCTGGCAGAAATGGAAAGAGGAGAAGGAGCTCAGATGAGTCCAAAGTGAGGTGTCCCTGAGGCCCTACTTTTGTGGCTGTTCTTCTGTTTGGGGAGGTTGGGTGGTTTCTTTGGCCGACTGTGCTGGTTGTGAGAATCTTGTCTGTTGCCTGTTGGTCACCTCGTCTGCTCTATCTCAGTTTGTGCTCTGGCCCTGTCCCAGGGAGGTGGTTATGGTCCATTCCTGGGCTGGGAAGGTGCTTATGGTCCATCTTTCCATCACCATGCAGAGTAGGCAGCACAGGGGGTTCCTGGTCTGGCACACTGAGGACTGCTGCAGGTAGGGAATGATGGTCCTGGTGAGGACTGGGAAAACAGTGACATCATGTGGGATGCTCACAGACAAAGCTGATCCCATGTTACTCTACACACACAGCAGAGTGACAGTGGCCTCATCCACCCATGCCCCTGGCACCCCGTGCCCTTACAAACACAGCCTGTCTTGGTCTGCCTTTTCCCCTAACAGTCTGTGATAAACTCCAGCTGCAGGGAGGGAACAGCGATGCTTGTGGACAGCCTGCACTGTTCTGAGGCTCACGGCTCTGAGGCACAGCAGGTATTTTTGGGAACCCTGTTTGACCTGCAGAGACCAAGGTCTCTGTTGGCTGTGACTCACCAGTCTGTGCAGAATTCAGACCTGTGCTGCCCTGAGGGGAGGAACACAAACTCAGGATTTGCCTTCATTTTGTGACAGAAATAACCACTTTGGCTCCTTGTTTTAAACAGAAATGTAGTTTTTTCTTTAAGGACGTTCCTTTTCTAAAAACAGGAGTAGCCAGGCTTTTGGAACACAGCCAGGCTGGGAGCTGTTCCCACCATCCACCACTTTGTGTGAGGGGGCAAAGCTGGGACTGAGAGGTCTCAGGTGTCAGAGTCAAGCAGCATTGTCATGGGAAGAATGGGAGCTTCATCCAAAATTTGTCAGAGAAGCCCTCCTGTTGAGTCATGAGGTGTAGAAAAGAACCCCTGTCTTCCCAAACCCCTTCTCGGAGAGCAGTCTGGGTGTGGCTGGATCCAATTCTAGTCCCATATTTGATCAAGGACTAGTATGTCTAAAGATTAGACTTTAGAGTGGAATGTC
Source organism: Scytalopus superciliaris (assembly GCA_013400415.1). Taxonomy (NCBI): domain Eukaryota; kingdom Metazoa; phylum Chordata; class Aves; order Passeriformes; family Rhinocryptidae; genus Scytalopus; species Scytalopus superciliaris. Next base: position 458,554 of record VXBX01000690.1, on the reverse strand, counting down.
TAAAGGATTATACAACTGTAATTGAGTGTCTCTACAACTTTGTCCTGCAGGATTAAAGATGGCAAAACAAATATATGCAAAATGAATTACTTACTTCAATTGATGATTATAATGATTAGAATAAAGCATCTTAATCAGAATTATCTGCTACACAATACAGGTAGTAATAACTCCAGTTATAGTGCACTACTTATTAAATCAATAATTTCAAAGCCACCTTACTAATTGTTAAGTAGAATTGAAGTTACACCAATGTCTGTGGGCAAATGCCTTTGTCTCAGCCTTGAGGAGTGACCTTGAAGGGCATTCCCACTCCAGGGAGGAATCTTCATGCACACTCCTGGGAGGGGTATGTTAGGACACCCTGTCATCCAGCCCTCCTCCTGGAAGTGTCCAAGGCTGTGGGGAACAATTGCCCTCAAGTCTGACACAAGGCCAGGTTGGACAGGGCTTCAGCAACCTGTGGAAGGTGCCCCTGCCATGGCAGGGGGTGGAATGAAATGAGCTTAAAGGTCACTTCCAACCCAAACCACTCTGGGATTCTAAATGTTCTTTCAATGGTGATAGGTGAGTGTTACCCTTGTACAGGTAGTTTACAATGATAAAATTCAGCTTCTGTGATACTGTGATTCATCATCTTAACTGTTATGAGTGTTCCCTCTAAAATGTCAAGATTTGCCACCTTAAAAGGCAGAGATCAATCAGCAAGTGCAAGCAAACACAAGGATGTATTGTAATTTTTAATAACTTTTTGAGACAATTAGAAGTTCATCTAACTCATTGCTTCTTCAAAGCCCTTGTCCTAGAAATTTATTGGGGGGAAATGAGAATTTCCATCTGCTTGAAAGCTTTCCCTCAAAATCCAGAGGCTTGGCCAGTGCTGGAGACTGGGGTGGTGTTCTCTTTTGCACAGAGTAGAAATAGAGCCTTTGTATAAGGACCATCCAGAAATACATAGTGATTTTTGGGTGGAAATGATGGGGATGAACCACAAAAGTGAAATAAAGTGTTTTCTTTCCCATCTCCAACCTCTAAAGAGAACTGTAAAAATTTCATCTCATTTGTGATTGTCTGTCACACTCCAGCAGTTTAGCAGGCATATTAGTAAATGTATGAAACACGAAACTGAACACCAAACACAGGGCTGACATGAACCACATGGAGCCTGAGAGGTGCAGTGGCCTGTTTTTGGCTCACACCTTGCACAGCCTGCTCAGTGTTGGTGCTGGGGTGGCTTTAGAAATGTTTACCAGGACTGTGCTTTAAGTTCAGCATTCAATTAATAAAGAGAGAAAGAGGTCGTGCCCATAATTTGTGTTTGGCATTGGGGAACTTGCAGGTTGTCAATAGCATTTTAATTTTTTCTTTGTGATCTGTTAAGGTGTTTAATTTCATTTTAACCTTAAACAGTTAGGGCTGGTAGTAGCCATCAACACTAAATTAATACCACTGCTTGCAGGCATTAATTGTCATAGCTGAATGGCAACAGTGCCTCGACAAAGGAAACCCCTGATGTGGCCATCTCCCAGGGAGCGTATCCAGAGTGGTGGGTTACGGAGCTGTGAGAAGTCGTCTGCAGTTAGGACTGAGTGTTCTTTATTAACTGCCCTGCGCCATGAGAGGCACAGCCCATGTCCTTCTCAGGTTCTGATTTACTGTCCTGCATTTACTGAGTGTGTACATCAAAGCAGAGGTAATTTCCCATAACAGGGTGGGGTGTGAATACAAGGAAGCCCAGACAGTAAATAATTACAACTGCTTGGAGTTGCTTTTGTACAATGGCATTTTATTGATGTTTATTCCTGATCACTATTCATTGAGTGCAAGAAATATAAAATGGACTAGGAAAGGCTGCAGAAACCATTTTGGAGAGATGATCAGAATGTTTCTCCCTTCTGTACCTTTGACAGCGGTGAGTGTCTGAGGAAGTCTCTAAAGGGAAGGCATGACAGTAAATGATGCAAATTGGCAGGATTACAGAATGTAATGAATCCAAAGAAGATTTAAAAATATAATTAGAAAGGGTGTCAAAGAAAAAAATGGTTAGTGTGTTTTATCTGTTATTGGGACTGGAGCTCACATCCTATTAAGAAATTTGCCTGTGCCAAGGAAAGAGATGAAATGTCTCACTGACTCCTGTGAGCGCTGTTAGTGCACAGTAACTGTGCAGGGGTGAGTGCAGAGCTGCTGTTGTGGGTTCTTTTATTGTTCTTTAATTCCTAAGGGAAGACAAAATCTGCTTCTTAGAAAATTCTTCTACACATTTTGATTTCTCCTCCATTTCCTTATGCTAATCAGGCTCATGTGATGGGAACTACGATTATGGAACAGGAATTAACTGTTTCAAGCAGCCGTGCCTTCTGCCTGCAGCAGGAACTGCTGCTGAGCATCACTGTGTGCTGGGGCCATCCAGTCTGGGGCAGGGAGCCCAGAACCAACCTTGGGGCAGGCTGGGCTGGGGGCACAGCAGTGTGGCCATCAGCATCTCATTCTGACCAGGGAATAAGGTGGTGTCTTTGCTCATTGGTAGAGATGTCCCATTTGCTATGGATTACAGAAATTGAGGGTGCAGGGAGCTTCAGGAATCATCACAGTAACTGATGTTATGCTGCAGAAATTAGCCAAAGTGTCTGTTTTCCATAACAGGCAGACCCCACAGTCCCTGTGCCAGCTGGCAAAGCTCCTCTTCAACTTATACCCTGGAAGCTGAGGATAAAAACAACTTCTGAGATCATCTCTGCTGAAGAAAGACCCTACATCTATGTGTTTGAATGGAGAAGAGAAAAATAATTTTCTTCTAACATGGTAAAGGGTGACTAAAAGGACAAGCTGAAGGCACTAAAATAGTAAAATGAAAATTAAAGTTAAAAATGTGTCCTGGAGGTTTGTGTTCTGACTCACTCAGGTGCAGGCAGCGTGCGTTGTTTCTTTCAGCACAAAAACATTTTCACTGATTAACAAGCTCCAGTGACTTTTTTTAAACCCCACTATTCTTTAGCTTGGGCCAGTTCTGTGATCTTGGCAGAAAGGAGTTGATAAATATGCAGATTTTTCCAGCCAGGACTAGTACAGAGGTGCTGGGATGTTGTAGGAGAACTGCAAAGTAATTCAAATAGGGCTTCATTAATGTCCAGAGACAGCAGCAGTTCCTTGGGACTCAAAATCGGGTGCCTCATTCCCATTTGGTTTGGATGTTCCTACACGTGCCATAGGTGCTGATGGCACTGTAATTGCTATGGCAGTGCTGTCCTTGCTCCAGCATGGGCATGACATTCCCCAGGGACTATCCCCAAAACATTTTCAAGTGCTACCACCACAGCACTGCTGCACTCTGAGCTTTGAAGATTGTATTGGAGTCCATTTCCACTGGGAAATCTGGCTGAGACTGAGACTCATTTCATTAGGAAAATACAAATAGAAATGATATACACCTTTACAATGTGGATCTAAGGGAGAGGTGAAGCACATCATGGTTGTTGTGCTGGGCACAACTGACTTGTGGGATCTTTGGTCACCTGCAGTCATTGACATGATGATGAGAATTTATTTTTTAGGCCTGTAAAAATGAACCATAGCTTAGAAACTATGCATACTACAGAATCATGGAACCACATAATTTTTAAGGATATAAAAGCCCTTGGAGACCATTGAGTCTAACTGTTCCCCCAGCACTGCCAAAGCCACCACTGACCCATGTCCCCAAGTGTCTCTGTGTACTCAGTATAGCAAGTCCTGTACAGGGAAGTGACACAACACTACAACTCCCTTAGCAAGCCAATGCCATTGCAGTCCAGCCTTGTTGGACACCTGCCTCCACTTGCCCCTGTCCAAACAACTGTTGTGTTATTTCTTTATTAGTTTCAGAAATGGTTTAGAAATAATGTCTCTCAGAGATTGGGGTTTATTCTGTCTGCTCATGGTGCACAATTTCTTTTCCTTTCCAGCAAAAGTATTATGAAAAAAAGGGAGGAGAAGAATTAGGAATTTTAGAAACCTATCTGCAATACTTCTGCTGTTTGGAGGAAAGCTGACTATGATCCCTGTAAAAACGTGGATTTGTGTGATGTTCATTTGCTTTGGGGAATATCAGATGTTTTGTGGAACAAAATAGAATCCCAGGATCTCTGAGGCAGCAAAAGCCCTCCCAGCCCAGGGAGCCCCCCCTGTGCCTGAGGCCCACCTTGTCTCCCAGCCCAGAGCACTGAGTGCCACGGCCAGCCCTGCCTTGGGCACCTCCAGGGCTGGGCACTCCAAACCTCCCTGGGCAGCCCCTTCCAATGTCTGACCATCCTTTCCAGCAAGAAATTTCTCCTGATGTCCAGTCTGAACCCCCCTGGCAGGAGGTTTATCAATAGTATTGACAAATCTAAATGGTAACAGTATTTACTCCTTCTGTGCTGTTTTCTAAAACACCCATCACTGCACGGGTGGAACTTGCCTTTGGGTGGGACCATTTCTGCAGAGTACAGAAAACCCTCAGCCCTGTGCCTGCTGTCCCAGGAAAGGGAAAGGCACCAGCAAACCTCATTGCTCTTTTTCAGGCAGATCTGGGAAAAACTGTGTGATCTGGTTCAGCCAACTACCAGAACCTCTCTGGGGCCATGCCACAGAACATGGGACAGTACACTTGGAATTAGTTTTGGATTGATAATCCAGATGATCTTCAAGGTCTTTTGATAATGTTGATGACCTTCAAGGTCCCTTCCAACCCGAACTATTCTACAAATCTATGATTTTATATTTTACTTTTAAATCCCTGAGATCAGAATAGTAATAGTCATGATATGCCATTAATGTACATTAAATATTAATATGCCATTAAATAATGATAAATAAAGCAATTGAAAATTAAACAAAAACAAAAGATGTTTGATCATAGGGGGGGAAATGTGCCAAGTACAGTTTCAAACTTAAATTCCAAATAACATTTTCAGAATCTCTGTTGCTCCCAGCCTTCCCTCTCCTCTCCCACCCAGCAGTAGGGCTGGGAGTGCCAAACTGGGCTTTAATGGGCTGTTTATGCAGAGGACAATGAGCAGCAGATGTCCATTGATAAACATAATGTGGATGCAGACACAAGGTTGAAAATGTTTCTAAAGTTGCTGAAGAAACAGGAAAAAAGAATGTATGTTTCTTATTTGAATGAGTTTTACCTTTTTATCCAGAGATGGCTGAGGAGTCTCTGCAAAATGCCAGGAGTCTGAGCAGCACCACAAACAGATTCCTGAATCAAATGGAAATTAAGCTTTTTGCTACATTTCTGGAATAATACATCCAAAGAGGAGCAGAAGCTAAAAACCATAATAACAATGGGAGAAATTATACCATCCCACCATTTTTCCAGCACTGCTGTTAGCAGAACACTGGATTGATGTTGTACCTATTTTTACTTTTGCTGCTGGAACAGCCTTTGTCACAGAGAGGAGGCACACGAATTTCAATAGCTCCTACATTTTGTGAAATATATGGAGTGCTGCACTCATCTGACCTTTTCAGAATTTTTCATTTCAATTGCCTGGTCACCCCAGTCCTTTGCAACAGGTTGGGCTCTCCTTTAATGAGAAGAGGAGGAGTGCAATGGTCAACCATTCAAAATACTGAATATTAAAAAGGTCAACAGAGTATGGCATGGCAATGTGAAAATGAGACAACACAATCCTGGATACCTCCTTGCAGTGACAAAAATTGTAGCAAGGAGAGAAAATGTCACAACATGAATCCATTTCCAGAAGGGATGGGAGCATGATGTGCAACGAGTCTGTCCTTGCTGCAAAGTTCAGGCTGTGTCCCTGCAGCCTGTCCACAGCCCAGGGAGTGGGGCTGCACGGCTGACAGCCACATGTATTTAGTCACAGCATCACAGAATCATGGAATGGATTGGGTTGGAAGGGACCTTAAACTCATCTTATTCCAACCCACCCACCATTGGCAGGGACACCTTCCACTAGAGCAGTCTGCTCAGAGCCTGAGATTGCCTCACAGTCAAACTGTGTTTGTGCAAATGATGCCACAGAAACACTGCAAATGTGCAAATTCTGCATTATTCTCTATTTCCTTATCTCTCTGTGTTGTGCCATCCTGGGAACTTCCCTTCCCTAGAGAGCAGAGGCAGAAGAGTTTAGAGCTTGGCCTTTTCCCATCTTCAGCCATAGGAGTGAAAACAAAAGAAAGATAATAATAATAATAATAATAATAATAATAATAATAATAATAATAATAATAATAATAATAAAGAAGCAATCCAGACAATAAATGAATACATAAATCTAGTCAGGGGGGTGGGGGGAGGAAAGAACAATTCTGAATGGTTGAAAAATGTAAAATTTCAACTGCAAATAAGACAATAAAGGGTGTGCTTTTGTGTTCTGAGCCAGTGGTGCTGGGGCTTGGCTGCCACAGGCAATGGGCACAGCTGCCCCAGTGGCACAGTTCAGGGACTGGTCCCAGTACAGCAGAGCTGGGAGTGGCTCCTTCACTGGAGGAGGTGGCCAGAGACTGGGCAGGCAAGACTGCTCATCAAACACCCTTCTTGTTTTGCTTTCTTTTCCTCTTCATTAATATCCAGCAGCTCTTCATTTTCCTTTTAAAACATTTGACAACACAAATGGTATTGAAAAAACTTGTTTGTGACATTTGTTGGGTGTATTGTAACTGCACAAACACCACTGCAAACATTTCCAGTGTCATAGAGGCACACTTCAGTAACTATTTATTTTGCCTTGCAGAGATAAGTCAGTGTGTGATAAATATGGATCTGAGGCCCCTGGCTGGAGGTGCCCTGACTGGCAAATGCCAGCGGGTGGCTACAAGGAATTGCTGTTTTCAGAAATCCAACCCCAGAATTAACAGCAATGAGCTTCAATTGAAATTTTTCTTCCCAACTGAGGCAGGAAGAATTAACTCACAGGAATACTATCCAGCAATGAAATTGCTCTGGTTTTGCATCCTTGAAGAAAGGAACAGCGTTACAGAACAGGGAAAAGTAGCTGTCCCAGCCATGTGGGGTTTGAATGGATTCAAATCCCAGACTGGTTTGGGTTGGAGGGACCTTTAAATCCCATCCAGCTCAACCCCTACTATGGGCAGGGACACCTTTCACTAGGCCAGGTTGCTCCAAGCTCTGTCCAACCTGGCCTTGAACACTTCCAACTGAGAGAAGGGCGACAGCAGCATCCCTTGGCTGATCTGCTCTGTGTGCTCGAAGGATGTCAATGTGAATGGTAAGACCAAAACCACCAGAAGAGCTCCAAAAGCATCTCAGCTGTCCCAAGCCCCACTGATCCAACACTGCAATGAGGAGCCCAGTGATGAGAGCAGTGCAGGGCCTGGGAAGGCTANTTGGGTTGGAAGGGACCTTAAACTCATCTTATTCCAACCCACCCACCATTGGCAGGGACACCTTCCACTAGAGCAGTCTGCTCAGAGCCTGAGATTGCCTCACAGTCAAACTGTGTTTGTGCAAATGATGCCACAGAAACACTGCAAATGTGCAAATTCTGCATTATTCTCTATTTCCTTATCTCTCTGTGTTGTGCCATCCTGGGAACTTCCCTTCCCTAGAGAGCAGAGGCAGAAGAGTTTAGAGCTTGGCCTTTTCCCATCTTCAGCCATAGGAGTGAAAACAAAAGAAAGATAATAATAATAATAATAATAATAATAATAATAATAATAATAATAATAATAATAATAATAAAGAAGCAATCCAGACAATAAATGAATACATAAATCTAGTCAGGGGGGTGGGGGGAGGAAAGAACAATTCTGAATGGTTGAAAAATGTAAAATTTCAACTGCAAATAAGACAATAAAGGGTGTGCTTTTGTGTTCTGAGCCAGTGGTGCTGGGGCTTGGCTGCCACAGGCAATGGGCACAGCTGCCCCAGTGGCACAGTTCAGGGACTGGTCCCAGTACAGCAGAGCTGGGAGTGGCTCCTTCACTGGAGGAGGTGGCCAGAGACTGGGCAGGCAAGACTGCTCATCAAACACCCTTCTTGTTTTGCTTTCTTTTCCTCTTCATTAATATCCAGCAGCTCTTCATTTTCCTTTTAAAACATTTGACAACACAAATGGTATTGAAAAAACTTGTTTGTGACATTTGTTGGGTGTATTGTAACTGCACAAACACCACTGCAAACATTTCCAGTGTCATAGAGGCACACTTCAGTAACTATTTATTTTGCCTTGCAGAGATAAGTCAGTGTGTGATAAATATGGATCTGAGGCCCCTGGCTGGAGGTGCCCTGACTGGCAAATGCCAGCGGGTGGCTACAAGGAATTGCTGTTTTCAGAAATCCAACCCCAGAATTAACAGCAATGAGCTTCAATTGAAATTTTTCTTCCCAACTGAGGCAGGAAGAATTAACTCACAGGAATACTATCCAGCAATGAAATTGCTCTGGTTTTGCATCCTTGAAGAAAGGAACAGCGTTACAGAACAGGGAAAAGTAGCTGTCCCAGCCATGTGGGGTTTGAATGGATTCAAATCCCAGACTGGTTTGGGTTGGAGGGACCTTTAAATCCCATCCAGCTCAACCCCTACTATGGGCAGGGACACCTTTCACTAGGCCAGGTTGCTCCAAGCTCTGTCCAACCTGGCCTTGAACACTTCCAACTGAGAGAAGGGCGACAGCAGCATCCCTTGGCTGATCTGCTCTGTGTGCTCGAAGGATGTCAATGTGAATGGTAAGACCAAAACCACCAGAAGAGCTCCAAAAGCATCTCAGCTGTCCCAAGCCCCACTGATCCAACACTGCAATGAGGAGCCCAGTGATGAGAGCAGTGCAGGGCCTGGGAAGGCTAAGCCAGATGCTGGAGAGAGTAGAGAAAGGGATTTCCTGAAGGAAAAGCAAGGGAAAATTGTGTTTAGAAATTGAAATAGTGAGAGCTGGATCTTAAAGTTATTCAGAAGAGGTGCAATAAAGAAAAAACATGCGTGTGCACCCTGCAGAGAGCTAAGCTTGTCATTGAGTCAAGGGGCTGGGCTCCAGCTTTTATACCTCCCACCAGTTTGGATGCCATGAAAATGGGACCTGAAGTGCTCTTGGTCATGGTTTTAAACCAGTACAGCTCCAGAGAGGTGATCAGAGAAAGCCAAAACCAGATCTGAAACTGCCCTCACTTGTGTGTAAAATATTTGGGATGGGACAGACATGTTCTGCCTTCTGGGGCTGTGGAACAGTGTGGGGAGAGAGGCACTTCTTGCTGTTCCAGCTCATGTTGGAGCAGTTCAGGTGCTTTTATATTAAATACACTCACCAGGGGCCCTGGGTTTCCCAACATTGTATTGGCAAGTACCTTAAAATCCCCAAAGCAATAAAATAATGACTGAAAGAGGAACTTTGCTCATCACCCGCTGCTGCCCCTCTCCTGAGAGATGCAGGAGGCACCCAGTGTGCCCTCCCTGTGGGGCTGAGCTGGGACAAGCTACTGACCTAAATCTCTTTGGGCTATTTGGGGTTTATGAGACATAACCAACACTTCAGGCTCCATTTGCAAACTAATGGTTAGGGAATGCACATCCCTGCTCTCTGCCAGGCTGAGTGAGGAGTCCTCCCACAAGGCAGAGCAAGCCTAGGAAAGGAATGGCCTGGGGTGTCTGAAATGAGTCTTGAGAATACAACCAGAGAAGTTTACACCCAAAATTGTGTATATATAGGAGCTGAGTGTCCCTCTGCCCATCATGTGTCACACAACCAGCTCCTCCCCTGTCTCTGTGACAGAAGAATGTGAGACATGTGCTGAGTTATGAGGATCTTCATTGATTCCTTAAAGATCCTTTACTGTCCCAAGTGTCCCTTGATCCGTTTCAGTCCTGTTTTCTAGACTTAGAACTGATGTTAACCAAGCATTGATATCTCAAAAACACAATTCTATCACTGACTCATCCTTCATTTCCTGTCAAAATTATTTTAATAGTTATTTTCTCCACAATAAGTGATACACGTGGGGTTTTTTTTTTCTCTCCCAGGTATTTCTGGTTGCTTATTTTGTTTTTAACTACTCAACTTCCCTGGGAGCATGGATCAGTTCAAGCAGCTTTAAGCAAGTGGGGAGGAGAAAGAAGAGCTGGGGAGGGGAGGTGCCTGGGAGGAGGGAATGAGGTGGCTGAGAGTGTGGAGGCTGCCCGGGTCCTGCTTGGGGGTTGCCCTGGCTGAGGCTCCCAGTCCCACACAGCCCCTGGCACAAGGGGAACTGGCTGTCTCAGGGAAACCATCTCCCCAGCCTTCTGCCAGCTAATTGTAGAATCATAGAATGGTTTGGGTTGAGAGGGACCTTAAAGCTTATCTTCTTCCACCCCCTGCCCTGGGCAGGGACACCTTCCACTGGCCCAGGTTGCTCCAAGCCCTGTCCAACCTGGCCTTGGACACTTCCAGGGATGTGGTAGCCACAGCTTCTCTGTCCAACCTGTGCCAGGGCCTGCCCACCCTCACAGGGAAGAATCTCTTCTCAATATCCCATCTAACGTCGCCCTCTGGCAGTGGGAAGCCATTCCCCTTTCTCCTGTCACTGGTTCCTGATAGGAGTCCCTATCTGGCTTCCTTGTAGACCCATTTTAGATACTGGAAGGAATCTGATCTATGAAAGATTGGTTCAAACTTCTCACAACTCACTTGGTTTTAAAGTAAAATGCCCAGTGGGTTTAGCAGGAGTGGGAGGTGCCATCCCCTCTGCAGGGTGTGGCTTTAGGACGTCAGATGTAGGAATCCAATTTAAAAGGGGCGTCTGGGTTGTGGTGCCAACTCTTAATTATCAGTAAAAACTCCGTGAAATGTTGCAGTCCAGCTCTATCTCACCAAAACAAGGGCTGTTTTCAGCAGTGACACCAGAGCACGGGACACCTGAGCTGGCAGTCACCTGGCAGGACCCCAGCACTGATGGGGCTCCACTGATCCTCTGCTCCGTCCCCCTCTGCCCTGACTCCCTTTCCATGGGAATTCTGCTGAGCAGATGTTCCATCCGTGTGTTTTGGGTGGTTCAAATAGTCACTGATGGTGGTGGCGGCTGCATCTTCCTCCACAAGGACTTTATTGATCTGCTTTTAAAATGCAGGAGGAGAGTATGGAACGTTTTACAGGATAGGGCTGTAAAATCTNGGAGAGGAGAGGAGAGGAGAGCCTTCCTAGCCCCTTGAGGAGACTTCAGATCAGGTCTTTCTAAACTGTTCCCCCGCTTCTCTGTTGGATGTTAATTATTACAGCTTGCAACTCGGGAATTTTGTTCTCAGTCATATCCTAGTTTTATTCTTGGTGCATCTGAATGGCAAATTATTCATTTGCTCTAATCACAGTGGGGTTAGGATCTTCGGTATGCAAGTGACAATATTAATTGCCTGGTGTGTGGTCTTCTGAAGAACAGAAGTTAGAAAGAATGATTCCACACCCCAAGTCATTAGAAGAAAATCTCAATTCATTATCTGGGTGTTATTATTACTAATGACATAGTAATAGACTCCATACTAACAATAAATATCTTATTATCAGCTCAGAGTTTTACTTAATAACCCTTTTAACTTGCAGCTGAAGGTCTCTGCCACCCTCAGCTGACACACACTGTGCTGCCTCTCACTTGGAGCTGCTTCATGCACAACTTCGGTGTGAATCCCTTATTTTGCAGGTGCTCACGGGGCTGTGCCCAGATGTAGGGCCATGCTGGTGATTTTTGACCATTTCTGTCTGTTTTGGCAAGTGATGTGTGCTGAGGCCCAGAGAGGACAAGGAGAGAAGGAAGCCCAGAACAGGCTGGGGGTCTGCCCTCCCCACATCCCGTCTGCTGTTCACTTGGGGAGTGAGGGCACACTCAGACATACCTGTACCTGTAGGGATAAACCCCATTCAGCCTTTGCTACCATGTCTCCAGGAGCAAGACCTTGGGAATACATTCAAGGCCAGGTTGGATGGGGCTTGGAGCAAACTGGTCTAGTGAAAGGTATCCCTGTCCATGGCACAGGAGTTGGAACCAGATGAGCTCTAAGGTTCTTCCCAACTCAGAGCAGTCTGTGATTCTGTGAATACATTTCTGTATAAACACCAGAATCACATCTCAAGACTGTCTATCAGAAATCTCTTTGGGAATGACCCTGAACTCTGCACTGCCCAAGGAATCTGAAAATACCAGGGCATGAAGCAGAATTTTTAATTTTTATTTTTTTTTGCACCAGGCTTGGTTTTCCTCCAGAGGAAAAAGGATGTGCCCCACTCCAGGTCATCTCACAAAGCAAAGAAGGGCCTTTGTCCCTAGCGGGGAAGTTAAAACTGAACTTCATAGAGTGGGAAGTGATGGATGGATGGATGGATGGATGGATGGATGGATGGATGGATGGATGGATGGATGGATGGATTTAGGGAGACTTTGAGACTTCGAGCCATTCAAAGCCAGGACATGCCCTCCCCATCTTTCCAACAGAATCCTCAGAGCACAGGACAGGCTACTCCGGAGGTTTGCACTTCTCTTCCCAAATGATGTTGTTTTCAGGGACCTGGCCATCAGATCCTGGTGGAGCCTCCAAATTGCCCCCCAGGTCTGCACTCCTGCATTGAAAGGAGAGAGAGGCCAGAAGCACTGCTGAGATGGGGGAAGAGGGTGAGATCTATTTGTTTCTCTCCCTTTCAGCATTTCAAAGTTTTTCATGTGGTGAGAACCTCTGGTGCTGCTTTGTCACTGGGGGTCCCATCCGTGCCCAGGGGAGAGGGGACTGTCCTGCTGCTGAGGGATGGAGAGAAGACAGAGGGATTCCAAATCCCTGTTCCCATCCCAGATGGAATCTGCTCTTGGAAAAATAGTACAAAGAGACATTTCAGCACTGTATCCTTTTATTTCCAGTCACAAGTGTACAAAGACAATTCTGATGGCACAGTGGAATACAAAATGATTTATTAATGACAGGAAAATCTGAACCCTTGGATATATCCCAGAGCAAGTTTGGAGTTATTGGCAGGGTCATTACCATCCAATCTACTAACAAGGCCAGGAAAATATTTTAAATTGAACTGAATTTCATATAAGTTGCAACCTGACCTTTGACAAAGAGGCTTCATTTGAATTTATCACTGATCCAGACATTGGCTTTAGGCTCTTGGATGTCTCCAGTGCTGCTGAAAACAGTTTACCCCAATTGTATTCTGGCTTTGAATGCAGAGATCTTAACTAGAAAATTGTTGTTTTCCTTTGGTGTTTTCTAACTTGGCTAAACCCGTGTCCAGCAGGGACCAAAATTTAGCTTGCACATTGGACATTTTTTGCTTGAAGTTGTTCAAGTGGTTCAGCTGCTCACTGGGTTGAATTGGCTGTTCAGTGCCCAGTGCAGGAGCCCCCCTCCGGCCCTCTGGGAGCAGGATGGATCCTCACCCCACATTGGCACCAGCTCCCACTCTGCCCAGCCCTGGCCTCCCCGGTGTCTGGTGTCCTCACCAGCTAAAGGAGGAGAAAGGCTTAATTCAAACTGGAATCACATGGGAATTACAGGAGCTGACTGTGCATTTTAGTAGCAAAATCAAGCCATAGAAAAGCAAGTTAATATTTTAAACATAGTGGAACTGTTTGCAATTTGTTTGTTTATAAAACAAATATTTATTTGGTATGACATTACATTGCTGAATTACTTATTTACAGCTCCAAATACCTGCATTATTTGTGCTGCCTGCTATTGCAAACATCAAATTAATGTTCATTTATTTCTCCACTTAGGTTGTGGAGATTGTATTATGACTTCATCAATTGGCTTTGTTTTTCAAAGAAACTTATTTCAATCCAATTCCATATGTCATGTTGCAGACAAATAAAAGCCAAGGCCCCCCATATTGTGGGTGAAATCTGTAATGTCGTGGCACCGGAGTGATGCCTTAAACAATCAAGCTAAATATGTCAAGGGACTTTTTAATACGCTGCACTGATGAAGCAAGAGTATTAAATTTATTCAACCATGAAGAAGGCTTTCATTATCATACACCTCAGCTGTGCCGGTATGTGTTGACCATGAGAAAAAAAACAGGAGAAAATGAAATGTGATTAGTTCCTGATGGGCTGAAATTCCTTTAATACGCGTAACAGGGAAGGAATTCATATTAACAGTCTCCATCAAGAATTTATTTTTTTTCATATCTACTCCACAACACAATGAATCAGTGTCTCCAAAGGCTGATAACGTTCTTATCAATACCTGAATGGGAACAGGTGGGATGGCACAATTATTGCTGGTTTATTGTCTGCATTGTGCACTGTTCCCAAGCCCTGGAAATGCCACCCGCGGTTTCACTCCTGAAAACACAAGTGACAGTTGCTTTCAATAATTTTTTTTGTCAGTAGATTTGATTGTGCAGATTTGGAAAATTGATCAAGTTACAAGATTGTAAAAATTATTTTTGAGCTGAAGCTTGACAAAAGCTTATTTTTAAGAACTTACTAAAAAAGCTGTAATGCATTGAGTGAGACATGATCATAATATGCAAAAGGCACTGTCAGCAGCTGGAAAAATGATGAGGAAGTTTAAAGCTAATTATTAATCACCTGGCTTTAGTGGCACCACAGAATTCATCTCCCTGTATCCCAGGTGGGTGCTGGGTTTGCAGAGCTGCAAATGGTGGTTTATCTAAATTATTTTTAGGAAAGGCTCTAGTGCCCACATGCAGAGTGCTGATGTTTACAACTGAATTATTACAACTCCACGTTTTACATCTCCACTTCGTCTGCAGTGATTTCCCACCTGCTCATTGTCAGTGAGGGAGCACAGGAATTTTAACAGAATTCACAAAGAAGTAAGAAATCGAGTTTCAAATGTTCAGCATTGTTAATTTGTGTGCATCACTTGTGGAGGGAAAAATGGTGTGATCACAGGGGAAACTTAGAGCCAGAAGGGAAAATACAATTGCATTGGTGGAGACCATCTTGATGTCTGGGCTGGCCCCACCGCCCCTGCTCTGCCTCCGTACCAGCACAGGAGCACCATGGCCACCTGTAGGCATGAAATCCCAGATGGCTTTCAGATGGAAGGGACCTCAAAGCTCATCCCGTGCCACCCCCTGCCATGGGCAGGGACACCTCCCACCAGCCCAGGGTGCTCCAAGCCCCGTCCAACCTGGCCTTGGACACTTCCAGGGATCCAGGGGTAGCCACAGCTTCTCTGCCCAACCTGTGCCAGGGCCTGCCCACCCTCCCAGCCAACAGTTCCTTCCCAGTATCCCATTTGACCCTGCCCTCTGGCAGCTGGAAGCCCTTCCCCCTTGTCTTGTCACTACATGTTCCTGTAAATAGCAAGCATCCCTATGAAAATGTGGAAGTTCAGCTGGATGGGTGCTGGATTTTATGCTGCTCCCTCTGATCCCCAGTTTGACAGATGAGAGAGCTGGAGAGCTCAAGTATTTTAGTGGCGCTTGTGCTGAAGATGATAAATGCTGTCTTCATCTGGCAACTTCAAGGTTCACTTTTTTATATTTGAAGAGGGACATGCAGATGGTTAAAAACACAACATTAATAATCCTTCCCTGCAAGCAAGATTGATACATGCAGCATAAATCCTCATGCAGCTGATGTGACTTCTGGTAGACACAGAGTGGTGCTTTTGCCATCAATATCTGGGCTGAAAATTGAAGTCCAAGTAAGTTTTTTTCCTTTTGAGAGCAGTGTGCTCCAGAGCTGTTACCCTGCCTGCACCGTGCTGATGGCTGAGGCACCGGGCAGCCCTTTCTGGGGAGCAGAGCAGCCTGTGAGAGCTGTCACAGGTTTCAACACTGCAGGGATGAGGTTTGCCACAAACTGGTCTTTGCAGCACTTGACCCCATATGGAATTTGGAGGGTCTGGGATCTCATCAATGGCAGTTCCAGCAGTCCAGGCTTTCACATGTGAGTGACATGGTCCAGCAGACAGCAGGAGAGAAGGGGTTTTCAGGACTGTACAAACTATTCTGGCATGGTGATCATCCCCCTCTCTGCTGGGGAATGAGATATTTGGCCTCTACTATGCGAGAGGCCTTCTTATCTCTGTTTCGTAGCGAAATTTTGAGTATAGGGCTGGAAAAACATGGCCTCACCCACAGCAAGCTCAAATGGAAGCCAAGTCATTGCTGAGCATGTGAAAGAAATTTGGGGTATTGCAAGGAAACCAGGAAAAGACAAGACATGCTGAGCATCAGACAGAAAAATGAACAAAGGCTGGAAGTGCCGCCGTGATGGAAACCTCTGAGGTCTCCTTGCTCTCCGAGGTGAGTGCTGGCTGAAAGAGGGCTGGAGCTGCAAGCAAATAAATATGCTTTTGTTATTTGTTTTCTCCTGTGTTCATGGAAACAAAAATTGCATTAAGAAATACCTGACTTCACTATCAATTTTTGTTCCCAGTGGAATCCCAGACAGGGCTATCAGCTTTGGCCTCACTGTTTAGTGCTCTGTGAAACATTCCACAGCCTGTCAGCTCCTTTTCCTCCTCACTCAGATGCTAGATATCAGGTGAAAACCAGGACTCTTTAATTTTCATTGCTCTTCATGAGGTTCTTTCTCTTTTCTGAAGGATTTTTAAGTGAGGAAGAGCATCATCCTCAGTGATATTATGAAGACAAAAGCAGATACAAAGGAACCACAAACTATAAGCATGGGAATATCTATAGTGGTTCCCACCAAGCTCCTGTGGCTTGGGACCTGCAGAGATATGGAGAGCAGAGCTGTCTGTGCTGCCTTGGCATGGACTCCTCATGCCTGGGGAGCCTGTAGAGCCAAGGCCTTGTGTCTCCTTTGTCAAACACATCTAACTCCTTTTTTCCAAATGGTGTCATTGCTCCCAGAGCTCCTACAGCCTCTCGCCTCTCCTGCTCTGTGGCTGTGAGTTCTACTGTTACCTCTGTGACCACACTGCCCTCTCTTCTTTTAATGTCCAAATGAAATAAAAGTATATATTTTAAACCTGTTTCGATTTAATTCAGTTTTTTTTCCGACTACATATAAGACTTACATTTCAGCTTTGTTACAACATGAGAGGAGGAAGTTTTGGGTGTTCATTTCTTTGAGGATGATTCAAACAAGTACATTGAAGGACACCTTTGCAGAAGGTCACTGTGTGGAGCTGGGTGGCCATGGTGCTTGAGAGAGGAACCTCTGGTCAGGGAAGACACAGTTATTTGCTTCGCCAAGCAGAGCCCTGGTTGTGGGGAGTGCTCCCCTTGGGAAGAGATCAAGTAGACCACAAGACTGGGGAAAACACTGGTGGAAGGAGGACCAGCAGGAAACAGCCACGGAGCAAAGGCTCAGGGACTGTTCCCTATGGAGCAACTTTTACATGAGCAGTAGCACTCTTGATTCTCTTGATTCACAAGAGAGAAACCTCCATGGCATATTCTACAATGGTAATTAAAGTGGGATGAAGCCAGGATTGCTGTTTCGGGAAACCTCCCAGTGCCAGGGAAGGGTCAGTGCTGCCGGTGTCCTCCAAGCGGATGGAGGCTGATCACTGGAGTCCCTTGGAATCGGCATCAACAGTGATGTGCTGAGCAAACTCCAGATCTCATGTCAGCTCTGAGGAACCCTGTTAATATTTCAGTAGGATTCAGACAAAAGCAGAAATGAAAGAATGAGAGATTCACAGTGTCATGGAAGAATATTTGCCGATTGAGAGGCAGGCAGCTTTTTTTAAAAACTGTGGGGGACATCATTTGCAACTCGCTCCTGAGAAGAGAGAAGTCCCATGACAGATTTCAAATCTCTGGCACAGCTTTGTAACTTTATCAAAGAGAAGCATCAAA
Source organism: Scytalopus superciliaris (assembly GCA_013400415.1). Classification (NCBI taxonomy): domain Eukaryota; kingdom Metazoa; phylum Chordata; class Aves; order Passeriformes; family Rhinocryptidae; genus Scytalopus; species Scytalopus superciliaris. Next base: position 440,835 of record VXBX01000690.1, on the reverse strand, counting down.
GCAAGAACTTTGTTCTGAAAAAAATAAAGGCAGAAAAATAATCTATAGAAACCACAACAAAATATAAGATCAGGATAATCATGTTGTACCATCAAAAAGGTGTCATTTTTGTGCTTTTTGTGATGTTTTCTTCGTGACAGCTGGGCCTCAATGACACAGTGAAAATAACTTGCTTGTCTTGTGATTGACAGGAAATTTAAATGCTTGCAAGCAAATGCCAGCAGGAAAACAATCTCAACCCACATATTGCACACCTTAACACAATATTGAATTTAACTGGCCTCCTCATGAGTTAATGGGTAATTGGACCCATATGGCACCCAAAAAAGTGCAAATTTGGGTTTTCAATATGAGGAGAAGTCACCTGGGAAACTGTCTACATTTAGTTACTTATCAATATTCAATGCAATTGCCAAGACAAGATAAAGGCATAAGATGGAAACTTGAGAGCTTGAGATAACAGAAACCAAGAAATGCAGCAAGAGAGAATCTAAAGACAACAGCTTCTCCTCACATTGATCTGACCATCCTCACAAAAATCAATGTCAACCATTTCTATTGTAACAGCACTGAATACTCCAGAGATAAACAGTATTAACAGTGTTGCCCTTTTTAGTCTTTTTTTTCTCTCTACATATTTGATTCAAAAACTTTTAAGTATTTTTCTTCCCCCTTTTTCTATTTGTTTTTTGTTTTGTAATCACCATTCCTTCAGTTATCTCTGGGTGGATTGTCAGTGAAGGAGCAAGTCCATCTTGGATGCTACTGGGAGTTCAGCTGGAAATGTTTGATATCATAAAGCCAGCAAAACTGACATGATCAGCTCTTCCTGGTTCAATGGTCATAGCACCAAGGAGACATCTGAGAACTAGGAATGTCTGCTTGGAAACCCACATGTGACCCGAGTGCTGTGTGGGGAGCACTGCTGGATCATCAAGGACCAAGCCAATGGTCGTCAATCCCCAACAATTATCCTTCATTTCCTTCACACGAGAAGGAAAGAGAAAATGAATGAAGCTGGAGTCATGGTAATTGTTGGCTAGTTATCACCACCAAGCTTGGCCACTCCTGTGGCATGCCTGGAGTAACAGCAGAGAGGGCACATTCCAATGGAGAGTGTGCACTTATCCTGATTTCCTGAAATATCACAGAATCATTCAGGTTGGATAAGCCCCCTCAGACCACTGAGTCCAACTGCTCCCCCTGCACTGCCAAGCCCACCACTAACCCATGTCCCCAAGCACACAACCTTTTTTTATGTTGGGGAACTGCTGTTGGGCAGCAAATCCCCTCCCTGCCAGGCAGCATCCTCTCTCCCTGATCCTCAGGGAAGGTTAATCCTCAGGAAGGTGTCTCATGCTGTCCCTGTCTTGCTGTTGGCACTGGAGTGTTTTCAGCAGCTGCATCCTCTGTTTGCAAACTCACATAACCTTGACAAAGAGGTAAAGAAGAAATGTGTTTATTTTATTTCACTTTGAGACAGCTTTGTCCAGGCACAGCAGCCCCAATTTTAATTGTTATTACTGCAATTTCCCTCAACTTCTGCAGCAAACATGAGACAGTGCTGCACCTCAAGCACCTGAGCAGGAATGCACTCCAAAGACCTTATCATTCCAATTTTTCACACATTCTTTTTGTGGGTGTGTGTTTGGTATTCCACTGTTATCTCATCTCCCAGCCTGTTGCAATAAACTAGTATTTCTTAAGAAGACCCACTCTGGGTCTCAGACCTAATAAAAAGTCTGTCTTGCACAAGGAGGCTGTTGGCCCTTTGTTTTCTCTGATGAAAGTTGTTATTGTTTTGCAACTAAAGCAAACAAACAGACAGAGGGTTTGCCCATGCTTTAGTCACAATCTGTCACTAATGAGGGGCTTGTGCCAGCACATACAAGCAACACATCAAAGCATATACAAGAAAACAATGGTTCTCCTCTCCTTCAGAGGTCTGCCCAGCCCAGAGCAGGACCCCATGGATGCACATCATTAACTCAGACATGGGGCATGATCTGGTCTCAAAGGTGCATTTGGCCACTCCCTGCATCTGGAAAGGAGCATCTGGCCCCTCTACTCTACAACATGGCACTGGAACAGGCTGGACAGGGCAGTGCTGGAGTCACTGTCCCAGGAAGGGTTCTAAAGGCATGTGGATGTGGCAGCTGGGGACATGGTTTAATGGTGGACATGGTGATGTTGGGTTGATGGTTGGACTCAATGATCTCAGAGGGCTTTTCCAACCTTAATGATTCTGTGATTCCATTATTATGCCCAAACAGAAGTGCCAAATGAAGCCTCCCAACCCTGGCACCACATGGAGGTTGTTTCTCAATGTCTCTTGGAGCAAACATGTGGTGTGCTGTAAGTACTGCAGCCACTTGTGATGTTGAACTCCCCAGCCCTGTGTGATGGTTTACTTCCAAAACCATCATTAGAGCTGTCACCTGAACCGCAAACATTGACACTGCAGGAGGGTTGGGTCAGGACACACACAGATTATTCCTACACACACACATACCTGTGTGGGAGTGCAAAACTGAGTGGAACTGAGGCAACCCAGGTGGAAAAAATCCTACATGGAACGTCTTCCCTAAATAATGTTGGGTTTCTTTTAAGTGACAGCAGTACAAATGTTTAATGCACACACACACATATGTTGTCGGGAGGGTTTTGCTGTTCACACTCAGCTATGATGTACATGCCAGGAACTGTTATGTTAAAAAACCTGTATCTCAGTTCTCCTTATGTCAGGGCCTTGTTTTAGATAGAGTTTAACAAATAATGTCATTTCCCTACTCATTTATTTTAGCAAATAATTTTAGGGATGACTGAATCCTTTGCAGAACATGTTGTTACTATATAACGGGACTAATTAAGAGATTTCATATCTAAAAAGTGTTCAAACATGTTACAAGACCAACTTTGAGTATGCACACGAATTTTCTTCTCTTTTGTAGGTACTCAAGAGCAGTTCTGCAGAACTGTCTCCCCCCAACTCTCGGAAAAAGCAAATCCTGGCACATTCCAAAGAGGAGGGTTGACGTTCCTGCACTGATGGCAAGGGCAGGAGTTGATTAGGGTGGTAATGCTCCCTCACTCCTTTTGCCTGTGAGGAGAAGCCCAGTCCCTTGGATAGGTGTTGCTTATTTTGCTCTGTGTAGCCAAGAGTTCTCTGAAGTGCTAACAGATGCTGGGCTCTGTTTGTGCTCCAACTACAGCTAATTCGGAGGATCCGGGTACTTCAAAGATCTCTGTTGATTATTTTCTCCACATGAGTTACATTTGAAAGTCAAATGATTTTTCAGTGAAAAAATCTATTGTCATTTAAATCAGGTTAGTTTTGAAACATCAAATAAAGTTCAATAAAAATTTGGTTTTAAAACATTGAAATCAAGTATGTCAGTCAAGCGACACATTTCATTTCAACAGCTTAAAAGGAATGTTTTTGATCTTCTGTTTCCAAAGAGCTTGTCCAAATGAAGTCATTAGTGCTTACACTTACAAAAATTAAGACTTTTGAAGATTACCATCATAACAATGTTTCAATTTCAGTAATGCAAAATATTTTTACTAATTCAAAATGACTTTAAAATGTGTGAGAAATTTTGATTTCTTTCAATTCCAGTTTAAGACGGAAAATTAATGCATTGAAACAAAAAATACAGGTTCAACACAGATACACTGGAATTGTCATTTGTTAAGCCCAAACCAAATTTTGCTTGAAAGTCAGAGATAATTCAAACTATTAGCATTACTTAGAGTAAAACCTGGGGAGCCAAAACAGCTATGTCCAAATAATTCCATTTACAATATTACTAATCATTAGGTTGACGATAAATTGGAACCCAATGGGCATCAAGTGAGAGCAGGGAAAGGATGTTCTTCAGATCTGAATAAATGCTGGGAGGAAAGGTCCTTCCTGGTTTAGGGCATTGCCTGTGCCCAGGTGTGAACTCTGGATCTTCACCAAAGATACACCTGCAGCAGGTCAGACTGTGACAGAGGGGCTGAGTGACTCTGCTCCCATATGGGTGCTCAGGCAGGGACTCTGTGCCACGAGGGTGGAGCTGTGTAAAGCCAGGGAGTGGGAATAACAGCCCCTCATATCTACTGGCAGCTGGAATTAACAGGGATGATGAAGCAGTCAGGATGAGTAAAGCCCTTTTTTCAATCCTTATGCACCATTCCAAAAACCAAACCCTCCTTTTCCTTAGATTTCTGCACTGCACTCTGCAAACAGTTTAAACACGTTTCCAAGAAATTTCATAGTGAGAAGGGACATTCTTCCAGCTAAAGTGCTCACTCTAGCAGTGTTTGCAATCAGACAATGTCCTTTGGGTCTTCATTGAACCAATCCATGACAACTCTGGTCCCTTGTGCTGGGAGGGTTCCCCCTTCCCAACAGCTTTTTCTGGTCTGCTCAATGAGACATCTCTTCCCAAGTCCAGTATGGCAGGAGAAGTTTTGTGTGCCCTCAGGGGAGCATATCTGGCAGCACAGTGCATGGTCATCCCAGGAGATATTCCTAGTGAGTGAAATAATTCCAGCAATACAGTAAACACAACCTTGTTTTATTTGATCTTCAGAATCTTGCAGCTGCTTGAATAGTAAAGAATTATTTTGAAATATTATGCCTCATATCTTTAACCTGGGGTTCCCAGTGTACTCTTTTCTCAGTGAGTGCCCTGTGGGCTTTGCAGTTCAGGTGGTCTCTAAGGGTTATTGACAAATACAGGCTGTAAAAGTTCTATCAAGGGTTTGTTTATGAAGGGACTGACTCCTTGAAAGGAAACAGCAGACAGTGTTTATTAATCTGAAACACTTTACAACATTTTTGTTTGAAAAGACAGGAGTTTCTTCAGGATTGTTTTTTCTAGTAGAAATGTTGATAATGATTTTTTCCCTCTTTTTTCAGATCCCATTTTCCCCTCAAGGGGAATGTAGTCTTTTAAATATGTGTTGTGTTCTTGTTAAATACATTTCAGGAACAGTGTGTGCACATGAAAGGGCTTCTCTGCACTGATATGTGTCACTTCTTATATGCAAGGACAGGCAAGAGTCTCCGAAGTGCTACAACTGGCAACTTCAGTCTCTGATTCTCCATATTCCAATGTGCATCCTGGCATGCCCACTACCAAGGAGGACACACCCATGTAACAGGTTGTTATATCTGCAGAAGGAAGATGTTCACGTGCACAAAACGGGGTTGGAAATCTGCTGTGGTGGATGATGGTGCTGCGATGCTGCCAGGAACAACCATGGGAGGCCACAGCTCCCCATTGCCCACCAAGGAGCTGCACCAGCAGCAGCCTCAACAGAACTGCTCCTCAGGGTGAGGAGGACCCTGGAAATTGATCCCCAGCTTTCCATCAAGGCATTTGTATCACTCTGGAGCATCCTAATGCAATTAGTGGCTTGAACTGTAAGTTCTTGGAACCTCACTAATTCAGGAAAACATGTTCTCAGAATCTGCAGAACACAAATCACCCCTGGCAGCAGTTTGTGACCTCTCTGGAACCTCTCAGAACCTATTCATGCCATGCAAGGAATGGGAGTGATGTGCGCACATCTAGTCTGAGGCGTGGGGAGAGCAGAGATTTGGGTGGCAGAGGTAGTGCCTGACTTTCCTCCTACACCTTCTGTGCTTGGACAGTCCATGTCTCCTGAAGGGATGGAGATGCTGGAGGACCAGGCCTCCCTCTGACAGCAGCTCACTGCTTTTTCTGCCCAGCTGGTTTGAAAATAATACCAGTCCTCTCAAACACACACCAGACGAGCAGTGTCCTGGAGGTACTTTCCAAAATGATGGTTGGCTGGGCTCTCAGAAAGCCAGAAATGAAGATACATGGTCTGTTCCCAGTCATCTCCATGGACAGGGCACTGAGAGGTCTTGAGATCCCGATATAAATGCCTGTAAAGGCCACAGAACGCATCCAGTTTGTGAGGAAAGCAGCAGAGACCTGCACAAGTAGCCATGGGAGCATCACTATTTCCTGCACATTTTATTCCAGACACAGCTGACTGTGTCCAACTGACTGGAAACAGAGGGTGGGAAAGGCCCAGTGGCTGTCCCTGAATCTCCCAGAATCCTCCTGCTTCTGCCAAGAAAAACAGTATCTTCAACACCTTGTCTAGTACTTCTTGGGTTCATCATTACCATCATTATTTCTCAGGTCCCAGTGCCCCATCTGTGTTTCTCCCCCATTGTCCCAGACACCTTTGCCCTGCCAGAGAAGGCAGAAGCACTGATATTGTGGCACATTATCATGACCCTTCCAGCATTAGATGTGCAGCTCAAGCTTTGCTCACTTTTGGTTTCTGCTCCTTGAGCTTGTTTTCTTCACCAATCATGAATGTTATTAATTCAGCAAGAACAAAGAGCCCTTTAGTCAACAGCTTATTGACAAAAGATGATTTCACAGTATTCTGTATTTTAATATTATTCTGAAGATCCTTTCTGTCCATCCCAGGTGATCCCCTCACTGGTGGGATGTAGTCCAAGGCAGGTGCAGGGTTCTCTGTTTCAAAGGCTCAGGTGAGGGCACAACTGGTCCTCCCTGCCCTGACAGATCCATAAACCACTTGTTTCCTTCAAACACCTGCAACTGATGTCAAGAGGTAATTCTTCCCTTATCCTTTAAATCCTTCTACCTACAGAAAGTGACAGCTGCTGATGAAATGACAGTCTGAGCCAATGAATGAGGGCTGTGGGCTGCCAGCTGGGATAACTGGAGGGCTTGGAAAGTTTAATTTCAATTTGAAATGATTTTATACGGGACAGTTGTGAGTGATAGGGTTGTAACAGCAGCTGACAAATATGACCACATCACTTCATGTTTGCTTCCCATTAACTAACTCCTCACCTTTCTTGCTTTTAATGTCACACTCATTGGTGGAGTCATGTTTCAGTTTAGATCTTTCAACTTCATGGAGAGGAGGTGCTCCCAATATTTTCCTTCTGCAGAACCACAGACCCCGAAGGTCACCAGCTGACACCGCTCTCTGCAAACTGTATCTCCCTGACTTAAGCTCTGAGAAAAAGGGTAAGTAGGATCAGCCATGGCAATGGCACCTACATCTGGATATGGTGCAGCTGGAATTGCCAGAGGATAGAAGTGCACTGGGCTGGTCAGTACCACCATAAATTCTGTATTTATTTTTTGAAGTTCAGTGAAGTAGAGTTTTATGATGCCCCATTCAGGTGTCTAGGGGTGCTGCTGAAAATCAGCAAGAGCCACTGCAGTGCTTGCTTTTGGTCCTGGCAAAGCAGCTCGGCCCTGCTGGGGCTGCAGGTGAGGGAGACGCTGCACTCACTTCTCCTGGGGCTCAGTGGGGGCTCAGCAGGACACTCGGCCAGAACAGCACAGAGCCCACCTTCCATCAGCCACAGCTCCTGCCTGCAGCCACCTCTGACTCCGGGGACATTGGAGAGGGAAGGGGAAGGGAAAAGGAAAGGGAAAGGGCAAGGGCCCTGTGAATGTTGCTGTTCTCAGTTGGGGTCGCTATGGAAAGGTTTGGGTTTAGTGGTTCCTTGTTTGAAAGCTTGCTACAGCCACCAAAAAATTGCCCTGGACTGAAGTCTCACTGTTTGTGCTCTCCAACAGCGAGTTTCTGCTCTGTCTCTACTGAAGGGAAGCCTGAAGATTTTATGGGATCACAGAGTGCTTTGGGTTGGAAGCTCATCTCGCTTCACCCCTGCTATGAGCAGGCATACCTTCCACTATCCCAGGTTGCTTCAATCCCTCTCCAGCCTGGCCTTGGACACTTCCAGGGATGGGGCAGCCACAGCTGCCCTGGCAGTTTTCTATCTGGTTTCTTCAATTTTACAAGAGGAGGATTTTGATTATATAATAATCTGAGCTCATGAGTTTTGGAAATGAGCAGCACTTGATCTGTCACTGTATTTTCTTTTCTTAGAGTGCCCATCCCTTTATTTTTCACTGATGACTCCTTAGCTAACATGATGTTAATTGTGATTGGAAAATGATTGAGTCTGTGAATTGTGAGCCTGTTCTCTCGTCACAACATAACAAGTACTGCTCTGATTAGATTTCTCTCTCCTTTCATTGCTAAATAATTATTTTAAAAGAATTTAGACATGAATAATATTTCTGCTGAGAGTCTCTTTCCACACGCTAGTGAATACATGTTTGAAAGATAAACCTGCTCTAACAGCCAGAGCTCTGCTTTTTGTGTCCGGAGAAGAGGAATCACAGAATCACAGAATCACTGAGGCTGGAAAGACCTCCAAGACCATCAAGTCCAACCTGTGTCCACCTTGCCCCCCAGCCCAGAGCACTGAGTGCCATGTCCAGTTATTCCTTGGACATCTCCAGGGCTGGGCACTCCAAACCTCCCTGGGCAGCCCCTTCCAATGCCTGACAACCCTTTCCAGGCAGAAATTCCTCCTCATGTCCCACCTGCCCCTGCCCTGTCCCAGCCTGAGGCCATTCCCTCCCCTTCTGTCCCTGTTCCCTTGGAGCAGAGCCCAAGCCCCTAAAGGTCCCCCCTCCTGTCAGGAAGTTGCAGAGCCAGAAGGTCCCCTCTGAGCCTCCTTTTCTCCAGGCTGAGCCCCTCCAGCTCCCTCAGCCCCTCCTGCTGCTCCAGCCCCTTCCCAGCTCTATTCCATTCTCTGGACACACTCCAGCACTTCTACATGGGTCAGGACAAACCTGTGTGAATCAGGACAAACACACATGGGTCTGGGCAAACACACACGGGTCAAGACAAACACATGTGTCACTGGTGTGTGCTGTGCCCAGGGCCACTGTGGTGCCCAAAGGAATCAGCAGGACTTAAACAAAATTGGTTCTGTTTTGCTCAGCAGTCCCAGGTACATGGTTGCCCACAAGGTGTTAAGAATTTGCAAATTTTGTCACCTCACCACAACATTGAACCCTCAAAAAATACCCAAAAGGTTCAAAATGGGGTCTCAGCTCCTGGGAGGACCCTTAAAAACTCCCACCCTGATGGGGTGGGAGCACAGTTTGGGCACTGTCTGACTGAGCAGATCTGCAGCTGCTGCAGTGGGGACTGTCCTAAAACACTTTGCTTAGAAAAATTAATAACTCGCCTGTTAAGTCCCTTTCTAGAGCCTGCACAACTGCAATTGAAATGATAATTTTAAGAATTTAAATACAGCAGAGACATTATCAAATTATAAGTAAAAAGCATATGTTTCCCTTCAATCTTTATAGTGAAAATCATTTTAATATTAAAAAAAATAAATCAAAGAGCTATTACTGTTTTCCTGGGTTTTTAAAGAAGTAATGAGCTGTAAACTCCAGCAATTATTCCTATACATTATTAAATGTCACTGTTAAACTGCACACTGTGAAAAAGAAGAGACACCAATTCATGGAGGAAACTTTGGGTTGATTTCATACTTCTTTCATCTGACGTCTGGATAATTTTATGCACAGCATCACAAATAAAAGTAGAGTTTTCTTGATACCTATTTGACGATGAGTTTAATTGAAATGCTTTAATACCATCTTGTGTGTTAATTCAAGCAGTAAACCCTCCTTTTGTACCCCTAAATGGTACGAAATCAGATCTATTATCACATTTCAAACATGATATAAACTGACGTGAAAGGATTTGTGTTGCTTTTACCCATTCACTACCTCAGAGTTCTCTGTCATCTTTATCCCCAGCAACAATTACTCCAGCAAGGGCAGCTTTAAGGCAATGTCACACTTTAAACCCAGAAAACAACGCTGAATATCAAAGGTGAAACTGCCCAGATCCTTTGGAGGTGCAGGAGAAAAGATACCTTTGTTGTTATCTGTCAAGTGCTTTATTATTTCTGATAGGACCTAAAGGATAATCACAGTAGCAACATGTTTTAGTTATTATATTTGCATCTGAGTTAGGGTATTGTTATTCCTACTTACAATTTGACACGTTAAACTCCACAGTAGCAGGAAACCAAAAATTAACTACATTCTGATCCAGTACAAAATCTTGGGAATTAACAGAAGCCCTACTTTGTTCCTAATAAAAATACAGTGTTCATTTTACTCCTAAATCCTACTTTTCAACTATTTGAAATCCATCTGTGCACAAGGAGGCCAACTGCTCTCATCCTGCAAGTTCAAAGCCAAACAGCTGTGGGAGCTGCTGTGAGGACTACAGGCAACCCAGTTGGGTTCATAGGTCCCTGACAGGGATTTTGCAGTAATTAGGGAGAAGAACAGTTCCAGAGGTGTGTAGGCTCCATCAAGACACTGACACAAAACGTCCCCCTAAAATGAAGTAAGTTTTATAAAATTGATAGTTCACAGTCTGTGGGTGCGTCGGGTCCATTGGCCAGAAAAAGGATTCAGATGGAGGGGTTGGAACTCCCAGTGCTGGCACAACTTTGGGCAACACAAACTTCTTCAAGAAAGAGAGGGAGTTTGCCAAGTAATAGAGGGACAGTTTGTATCAGGCCTCATTTATTAATTAAAGAAAAATTTGTAACCAGCAGAACTGAGTGGTAGCTTAGATTCAGGCGATCACAGCCTGCTTGTGATAACACATGTTGTTAAGATGAAGTTCTGGCTTCATAACGTAAACAAATCATTAAAATTGTGAAAACAGTTATAATCCATTTTATAAAAACATCCTGAAGTCCTTCAAAGGTCAATGACTCTGGGGTATGATCAGGAAAGAAAGTGATACTGCCTAAAAAATACCAGCCAAAGAATCTTCAGCTAACCTACAGGAAAACTGCAGAGATATGTATGGAAAGCAAATGGGATATAGAGAAAGTGAACAGCAATGAGTATGCATGAGGAGTAGAAACTCAGAATAATATTAAGGGAAACAAAGGACAGAAGAAAAATCAGTACCTAGCAAGAATCAGACCAGTAAAAACTACTTTTCTAATGAATAATGATAATTCCAGTGTTGGATTAGATGGGCCACATTCCACCAACCTGGGCTGGTGGAAGGTGGCTCTGTCCATAGCAAGGGGTGAAACAAGATGGGCTTTAAGGCTCTTCCCAACACAAACCATTCTAATGATCCTATGATTCTATGATATTTTAAAAGATTTGACCCCTGTCTCTCTGGCCCCCCACTGTTCCCTCGGGACCGGCACAGCTGGTCATGCCGGTGGGCCAAGGGCACACGGTGCAATGCCAGCAGTGTGGGGCTGCCCAACAGTGCTAGGGAAAGCAATGGGACAGCTGGTAAGGGTCTCAATTAATAAATTGAGAAGGGGTAATGTAAATAATGCCAATCAGAGAGGGTGTATTAGAAATAGATCCTGTCAAGCTGAATTGACATCTTCTTTTAATGAGATGATGAGCTTGGTTGATAAAGGTAAGAGCATTGTGGTAATGGGTGTCTGTACAGCATCTTAATTGTACCACATCACATTTTAATTAAGAAATCAGAACAATAAAAAGTGCAGATAATAAACAGGCCAGGCATTAATGATGAGCCTGTGTTTGGCTCCCACTGTGGCTGTGGGAGCCCCAAACGCTCTCACTCCAGACTCTGTGACTGGGTTGGTACAGCAGGTCACATTAGCTGCTGCATATGGTCCTTCCCAGCCTTCTGCTCCCTGTGTCACAGCATTATTTAAACTCCATTTTTTTAAACTCCAGACACTTGGAGAAATGCCATACTGTGCTCTTGCTATCTCAGATGCCACTATTGTATAGAGTTTTTCCTTTCTTCCTTTTTTTTTTTTTTTCCAAAGCAGTGTGTGCTTTCTGCTTCTGGTCGTTTAAGCCACATTTGTGATGTTTATCCCCTGTTGATTTTAACAGCAGAGGATCCACTCTTTTATTCCTCCAGTCTTTGCTCTGCAGATCATTCCATGTCATGGTAATGTAAACTGGACCTCTGAACCATTGGATGGTGGTGTGGAAATGGAAATGGGATCCCAGGAGGAGGCTGGTACACCAGGACAGAGAATGTCAGCACTGTGCTCTGGGACTGTTTTTCTGATCTGCCCCAGCATGATTTCTCCATGTTTTCTTTGATCTTGGTGTTTACCACCTGTCTTGACATCCGTACTGTTTCTCTCTGAACTCCTGCAGACTGGAGTCTTCAGCACTTCAGTGTTCAACATCTCAGTGCTCTCTGACATGTGTGGCTTGCTCTTTGGTCAGGAGCCACAAACTCTCTTTTTCTCTCCCATCCTGCAGAAGTCTTCATGAGACCACAAATGACAGGGGACAGCTGGGGCTGGTGTGTTAGTGTTGGTTTGGATCCCAGTGCTGTAGGTTTAGAATGGGGAGCTTCCCACAACACAATGATGGGATCATTGCTGGGCACCAGAGCATCCCAGAAAAACCCAGAGATTCCAGCTTGGCTGCAGCAGTGTTTGTAGCTCTCAGCTTGCTTTGGAAGTGCGAGATGGCAATCAGTGCTGAGCAGAGCTTGGGTTCTGCTGCCTGCTGAGAAAGTCAGGGAATTGTACATTGTATTCTTTTCCTCAGAAGGAAAATCCAGTGTAGAGTATAAAGAGAAAACAAGAGGGGAATGTGTGGGAAAGTGGTGTGGCTAATTTTTCACTCCTTGTTTTGTTTTGTTTTGTTTTGTTTATTTTGTTTTGTTTTGTTTTATTGTAGGCAGTGACCCTCATCTGCCCATGGAACGCATTGAACACAGACAGTGCTCACACAGTGATTTTGATAGTCTGCAATACCCTTAATAACATATTCATCTAGTGTTTGATTGATGTAAAGTTATTTTGTCTTGTGGCTGGCTGTTTTCAGATGATGAGTATGAATTGGAATCTATGATTACGGCAATCCATTAGACAGACCCTGGTCTTCTGTCTCTCCCATTCTGAAGGCTTCTTTAACACACACACACACACACACACACACACACACACACACAAACACACACACACACACACACACACAACCATACAATCGACTATAATAAACACTTTANACACACACACACACACACACACACACACAAACACACACATATAGATAGATACATGTGGAGCCCTGCACACAAGCACTGCTGGTGATGCAGCACTGGAACAATCCTGCAGACTTCAAATTAAATGCAAAAATAACAAGGATCAGGGCACAACAAACTCTTTTGTCTCCATCTAACGCAATATATCAAACAGGCAGGGATATGTGAGGGAGGGGACTGTCCCTCTCTGCTCTGTGCTGGGGCAACCTCACCTTGAGTGCTGGAAAGGTACAAAGTCATTAAAGAATGTCCAAAAGGGGCCACAAGGATGGTGAAGGATCTTGAGGGGAAGCCAGTGGCTGAGGGCAGTTGGTTTGTTCAGCTGGAGCAGAGGAGACTGAGAGGAGACCCACTGCGGGCTGCAGCTCCTCCTGAGGGGCAGCTCCAATCTCTGCTCTCTGTGACGAGGGACAGGACCGAGGGAATGGCTGGAGCTGTGCCAGCGGAGATTTGGGTTGGATATTAGAAAAAAGTTCTTCCCCCAGAGGGTGGTGGGCACTGAACAGGCTCCCCAGGGCAGTGGGCATCGCCCCAAGGCTGCCAGAGCTCCAGGAGAGTTTGGACAACGGAACAGGAACAGGGTGGGATTGTTGGGATGTATGTAAAGGACCAGGAACTGGACTTGGTGGTCCTTGTGTGTCCTTCCAGCTCAGGATATTCTGTGATTCTGTGATTCTATGTATAAAATAAACACAGTCCACACCTACTCTAAAGTAAGATAAACACAGGTAGCCCCCAAAATGCCACAGCAGTGAAAAGAATTCAAAAGGTTGATTTGAAGGCAAGACCGCTAAAAACCTTACAAAGCAAAAACTGGCTGTGCTTCTGGAGCATGGGGTCTGAGGAAAAGGCAAAAATCTCTTTTGTTCCCAGGCTTTATCATCACCTCTGGCCTCCCTCTCCCGGGCTCACTGCTTGCACAGCCTGCAACACTGTGAGGATTTATCTCTCCTCAGACTAGAGAGATACTGCATTTTTTCTCTGGTATGCAAGGCGAAGGGAAAGAAAAACATTCAACTATTTATGAGGAAAGTACTCTTAGGTAAGAGAGGCTTCCTAAGTGAAAACAAGTTCTAGCTTCCCATCACAAATTCTTCCAAAAACAGTACCTATCCCTACATGTGCCCTTCACACCAAAATGCACTTTACAGTGTTTTGCTGCAATGGAAGTAATCAGCCCTGGATTTCTAAGAGATGAGCAGTAATTCCACCTTGGTGTTTCAGTGCCCAGCCCGAAGCTCTGTTATGGTGCCTGATCTGCAGGGATGTTTCTGGAAACCTGGCAGCATTCCAAGCTCGGCATCTAAAAGCTGGAGCACCCCAAACTATAGCTGATGTTGGTAAGTGCTGTCCTTAAGGACTCTGGCAACAATTAGGAACAGTGTGAAGGTCTAATTTTCTGAATGACAGAGTAAATCATAACTGGAGGCAGTTGCTTAATTAAGGCTGTGCAACTCAATGACTTCTCAATGTTCTGGCAGTTCCAAGAAACCCAGAAGCCATTTCAGGTCAAATAAAATGGTCATTTAACCCTTTGATACTCTTCCATAAATCTTGTTGCAGTTTTAAGAAATCCTTAAAAATTTACCTTTAAAGCAAAAAGATATATTAAAAATAATTTCTTAATCAAAATAAGGAAAATATAAGCTGAAAATATTAATAGTAAATATTTAAATATAAATAAATATTTAAAGTAAACTAAATAAATATTTCAATCTATAAAATTATTAATTCTTTGTTATTAAAATTGTGAACACTCCATTCCTGAAAGTGTCCAAGGCCAGGCTGGATGGGGCTCAGAGCAACCTGGTCTAGTGGAAGGTGTCCTTGCCCATGGCAGAGGATGGAACAAGATGAGATTTAAGGTCCCTCTCAACCCAAACCTCTTCAGAAAACTGGGGAACACAAACGTTTCACTGATGACTCTGAAAATTAAGTTTTGAAATTTCAATCTAATTTTATAATTTCCTACTGTCACAATTCAGAGCAAGTTCATAATCATTCATGACCATCAAGATGTTTTTCTCTATCAAAATCCCAAATACTCCAAGCTCAGCCACAGGTATGTGGGTGAGGCTGAACCAGAGTCAGGATAAACTGTGGTTTCTGCCATACACTTGCTAAAAGGGAGGTCATGAGGCAAGCAGATAATGAGAAATAAGTAACGACTGATTTCTTGTTAATAAGTCATCATTGATGACATTTTAGGAAGAAATTACTTTCTAGAAAGAAAAAGTGCTAAGGCTTCTACTTGAAGTATTGAAAGTAATTAAAGAAATAATTGACAACAAATTTTGGAATCTCTTAAGGCTTCAATGATGTGGTTGGCTCTCACACACATCCACCTGCCACCTCTCCATCCTCCATCCCTGCCAGCCTGGCAGCAAATAACTGCAACCAAAAGTGGTGTTTGATCTGCTCAGTAATGGCTTTATTGTGAAAAAACAATGATATAAAACATGTTCTTTGAGTTCAAAACTGGTTGGCAACTTTCTGCACCTGATGCAGAGAGTGTGTGAAGGGGGAGTGAGGTCCCAGTGCTTCCCTTACCTGGCAGATGGCATGAGGACACCCCGGTCTGTGCCCAGACCTTCCTGGGGTGCCCCGTCTCTCAGGGTCTAGGCTTGTTTTTCAAACCTTGACTCCCCATGGGAGCATGTTTCCACTGGTGTCAACGCTCCCTTTAGGCTGTAAAGAATAAAATCAAAACCAGGCAGATTGTCACATAAAAAAACACAGATGGGGAACCTATATTTAGACAACAAATAAATAAAAAGGGTAGGGAGAGGTGCTCACACATGAAAGGAGATTTTTGTGATGTCTGGCTTAGCAGCGCTTTTCATTCCCGGGGAAATGCAGTGGCCAGTGGATGTCAATTGCCTACCCTGGATAAATCTGATCTGGAGATAAATGGAAAATCCTACACATTCCAGCGACAGCAGTAACGCCTCCAGAGAGGGTGAAGCTGGGCAGGCTCACGTGTGACCCCAATAAATGTCTTGTGATGAAAGTGTTGCTTTAAAGCCGTCCCATTTCCAGGCTCAGCTGAACATTCCGTGCCACTCGGCTTCCCAATGAGCTGAAGGAGGCAGGAGGAATTCCCAAATAACCCCCTGTTCATATCCCCTTGACAGGGCAGGGTAGTGTTTAGTGTTCAATCAATCTCCTGTTACAGAGCATTATTCCATCCCAGCCCAGCAGGCTTCCCCTTGCCTGTTATTCCGAGTGGACCTCTGTCCTCTGCCTCTCATCCAGTGGCTCCGAAGGAGCAGCTGCTCTATATTTAGAACCAGCCACCTCCCAGCATCATCTTCACACATGAAAGCACAGTATGATTGGAAGAAAAGTGTTTTCATTTTAAACAGTTTCAGAATCAGAGTTCCCAGAACGTGCTCCCATTTTCCACTCCAACAGCAGCTCCCGCAGGTGTTGGGGTTCACACCCCTATGGGCTGTGTTGGAAGCTCCTCCACACAGAACTGCTGCTAAACTGAAAGGAAGGGAGAGAGAAAGAAACTCAGAATTAGAGAACCCAGCAGTGATCTACCTGGGTAGAATTCCCGGTTCTGCACCCACTTTCTGCTAATTGCCCAGGATTATGTAATATTTTTCCCATCAGTGACGTAGTAGGATTGATCTCACCTCCAAGAAACTGCTCCCTCAGAAAAGCAGGCACCTTGTCAGTGACTTTAAATAACTGTGAACACTGTACAAAAATGTCATGTATTGCTATAAATAGATCTCGTACCTTTCTAACAGTCAAAGGCTCCATTTCTAAGAGCTTTATTTTATTTTTCTCCAAAAACCAGTGATCCCAAGGTCAATTTTAATTTCATGTGCACATCAAATGAACTCATCTCCTATCAGGCAGCTCACTCATGGCTGCAGGGCGGACCAACATAATTCTATTTTCACCCCAATTCAGCAAACTTATTTTTCATGATCTTAAGTCCCACTGACATCAGTGGACACTGACCATTACCTTAAATTATTAATGCACTTAAGTCATAGACCAAAATGAAACCCTGCTCGGGAATATTGAGAGCCACCTGCACAAACCCCTTGGTTATGGAAGATTTGGTGCAACTCATGGATGTCATAGAAACAGATTTTTTTTCTCAGGTTGTTTTGTAGGGGTGGGGACTTTTGTTCCCTTTGGAAAGAGAAGTACAGAAAAAAGCAAAAGGGTTCTGAGGGATCAGGGCATGAGGTTAATTTGTGAGCTAGTCAACCCCTTTGCCAGAACGAAGAACTTCTAACAAAAATTAAATGTACAGCCAGGAAACGGCCAAAAAGCTGAATTTGTGGTATGTGATAGGAATGTGGTATCTTAGTAAAAGGATAAATAAAATTTGAGAATATTTCAGCATTTCTGAAATGTATCATTATCAACTACATCCAATCCCAGTTTTCTGGTATCACATGCTGAATGCACACGCTCCAACAGCTCACACACAAACAGTTCCTTACTCTCTTCTTCTTAAAATGTACTCACATGATAGTGCTGCAATACAATTTCAAATTCACATATCTTTACTACATCAAACGTGAAACTGCCCCTAAAGGATGACTGTGACAGATTAATGGCACCAGCACTTGTGCTGAGGATATGAGAAGTGATATTCTCGCCTATATCCCATGTGCATATTTATATGGAGAGTGCCATAAATATCCTTTGGAGATGCTGGTTTGTCTGCATGGCTGCTCTTCCCAGGCCACACAAAATGGATTTATGTCACATCCCAGTTGCTTCATCTCCCCCAGCCTGAGCAACCAATGCTGCCAAGCCCCTGTGGCCACTCCTCACTCCCAAAGGCCATGTAGCATTTTCATAATTTTTACCTTTTACATGAAAAAAGAAAGGCATTGGCTCAGCACAAGGCAGGACACACCTTCAGTTTTGAGGCAGGACCTGTTCTGGTCTTATGTTCACTTCTCAAGCAGCAGTGTTTTGTCACAAACTCATTTTCAAAAGCACTCTCTGTATATTAGTCTTTAAATTTAACCTGATGAATCTAAAACAGACTAATCTATAAAATTAAGGGGATAAAAAAAAAAAAAAACAAAAAGAGAAATAGGAAGAAAAACAATTTCAAGGGGTGTGTGAGTTAACCTGAGCCATCTCCCACTTAAACTTAAAACCTCTTTTAGCTCCTAGACATGTCACATCAATTTGACCTCAATTAAACCCACTTATTCCTTTTACACATCCCCTCCGCATTTGGCTCTTTGTTTTACAATGCAAGCTGAGATAGTATAAAGAATAATTCCAATTATTCCCTGTGTGTGCTGACGGATTAAGGATGACATATGGCCTGGTGGAGGGTGTTTGAAGGAAAAGGGCCAGATATGGGGAATCTGGAAAAGCTCTCGCTGTTGTTAAGCACCACTGCCGGTGCCAAGTTCAGAGCCTGGGCTGCTGCACTGACTTTAAATGAGGGGAGTGACACTACAGCTTCCACAGTGGGCTGAGAGACAGAGCTGGGATGTTCAGCACAGGGCAAAACATCTGCCAAGCCTCTTGTCTTCATCTGGTGGCACTTTCAGACCTGCATTGGGCAGGGTATACCCAGTGCTCTTGTTCTAACTGGTAGTGACCTCCCAGAGCCCTCTGGGGCTGTGATGCTTTAACATATCCCATGTCAATCTACCCTTACAAACTGACAACAAGAGTTTCAGTCTCTTTGCCTACCAAAAGAATAAATTCAGTGTCTCTCAGCAGCACTAGACACACAGCACACACTCCACAATACTTAATTTTTAAACAGCCTTTCTACATAGAAACATTTTACTTCTAATACTGTATTTTTATCCTGATTTCCTCGTTAGGTCTGCTGAAAAACAGCAGCCTGGCACTGCCCTGGTACAGAAGACATTGCAATGACACAAGTGAATGTAAAAGGCTCTTAGAAGCCACCCCAAAGAAGATTCTCTTAATATAAAGTAGCATAGACCCACCAATAGAGTCACCGTGATTTACGCTGCCAGCAATTCTGGCCCACACTATTTAATGGCTTTTATTAAATATTTAATTATCCTTTTGAATACTTTCCTTGATCTCTGCCCTTTTCTCCTGGGATGGCTTCCCAGGCAGGCAGCACTGACACCACTTCTATAAGAATATTAAATGTTTATAGTGATTTTTATATGAGATGATCTCAAGGTGCTTAACACAGTGAGAGGATTAGTCACCTCACCTTTGAAATGGAACACGTCCTTCATGCTGCTCAGAAAACATTCTTTACTGCAAGTTTTTCAGGAGACAACTAAGAATAAGGGGGAAATGTATCCCCAGACCCAGAGGTTAATCAGTCAAGTGTGAATCTGGCCAGGACAGTGAGGTCAACCTCCCCACTCACCACAGGGAAGATGCCACTCCATCCTTAAGTACACTCCTGCAACTTACCCAGATCCTGTTGTACCCTCTGCTAAGGAGCGTCCAATCATCATAGAATCATAGAATATTCTGAGTTGAAAGGCACCCAAACAGAGAATCAAGTCCAGTTCCTGGACCCAGCTCTGGGTCATTTGCATCATTATGGATTGGACTCAGACTGAGGCTAAATGATGCAATGTCTTAAATGTACATTTTCCCTCCTCCTTTTTCATCTCTAATTTACTACTTTGAGTTTCATTCAGTGAGAAGCTTTATTTTAATTTTTATACAAGCCAACATCTTCAAACAGCACCCAATTAAAAGAAGAAACATTTTTCTACAGGCACAAATGGTGCTGGTGACTCCAGTGTCTGTAACAGGTTTCCCTCACCAATGGTCCTTCTGGCTGTGGAAGGGACAAACCTGATGCCCCACAGCAAATAACCTGAAATGTTTCTGGTGATGGCCTGGGCCTGAAGCTGTGGGTCAGGAGGGCAGTTTGGCACATGCTGTGCTTCACCATGCATTAACTGAGGGGTCTTGTGTGAGATTAGTCATTTATTCTTATCATAGAATCATGGAGTGGGTTGGGTTGGAAGGGACCTTAAAGATCCTCTAGTTCTGACTACCATGCCATGGGCAGTTCTTGGTTTGCCCCTGTTTTTCATAGAGTGTTCCAACAACCTAAGAAATCTCTTTAGGAACTGAAATGCAATTTGTCTCCTGGAATGTGATATTTTATTTAAACAACAAAATGGATCTTAATTTTTGATATGTGCAACTTGTATTGATAGGCTGGAATGCTGAAAAGAAATTGCTTTCTGCTTTTCAGCAAGGAGACCTGTGGGTAGGGACTGTGTGTGTTTGGGCCTATGTGGGACCTTAAGACTGAGCACAAAACCTCCCCACAGCTCATGGTCAGGAACACTTATTCCTGGTGTCACTGCCAGCTCACCAGAGGTACAGGTCCAGCCTCTCACACTGACATGGTCATGGCACTGAAACCCCCATGGTCACTTGTGTTTGTCCTTTGACATCTCTAGAACATGCCACCACTAAATGTCATAGAATCATGGAGTCATTAAGGTTGGAAAAGACCTTCAAGGTCTCCAAGTCCTACCTTTAACATAATACCCTTATGCCCAGTAAACCATATCACAAAGTGCCATGTCTACTTGTTTTTTGAACACTTCATGGATGGTGACTCCACTACTGCCCTGGGCACTTCCAATGCTTGACTATTCTTTCAGTGAAGGAGTCACAAGCTCTTTTTTTAAAAAGGCTGTTGTATTAATTAATATATGTAATTTGCAGCAAAAGGGTGAAATCCCAGCCAAGCTGGAGTCTAATAGCATGTGTCTGTCTGGATGGAGCCCCACCATCAGTTACCATGGCATTGCATGCTGACAACAAGAAATCAATCCTGACAAACGACTTTCTTTCCTAAGCCTGCAGTGGTTTAACATTAAAGATGTGGGGAAACAACATGTGACATCAGCCTGACCAGGGGGATCCAACCAGCCATCCCTTCCCACTCAGGAGCAAACCCATGCTGAACAGAGCAAGTAGGTTTTACTCCAGAGAGAAAATGCAGAAGGAATAGAAATCAGAACTGCACAGTGAAGATCAATTGAAATACACTTATTTCCTTCCACGCAACCGTGAGCTTTGACTCTGTCTACAGACACAAACATGTATTTATGGTGCTGAATAAACTCATAAATTATTCTTTAACTGCAAGAAACTATTAGATGTGAAATCACAGGAAAGTTGTTAAATGGGACTGGCTAATGTTTACAGAGGTGGAATGTTCTGTACCCTGCGATATAGCAATACAGAACATATTGATATTTGGAAATCATAATACAAAACTTTTATGTGATGGCAGACAGCTGCAGTATTGGACTGAAGAATGTCAGATAAACTTCACTCCAGTTTCCTCAAAGGAGACTGATGGGCCTTTAATCATTAAACCACAGTGAGCAGGCTGATGAACGAGGGCTCTATCTACCCCCTCAGGTCCATCCACCCCCTTTCATCCATCCACCCCCTCAGGTCCATCCACCCCCTCAGTTAAACTTAGAATTTACAGAGGAAATTCAATTCAATCTTCCCATCATTGGAAAAGATGGGACTATTTTCAGTAATCCCCAGCCTGGCTTCCAGAGAGTCATGGTTCAGACCTGCCAAGGTGTCTGCCTGCCCGTGCCTGGGGGCTGCATGGTGGGCCCAGACCCTGCACACACAGAGCAGATCTCAGAGCACCCACTGGCCTAAAAATGGGTGGATATTGCTGTTTTTGAGGCTGTGTTTTGTGTGAGGCTTCCAGAGTGGCCAGGGAGATCTGTGTGCCCAAGTGCCTCAGAAGGCACCTGGGATGGGGCTGCAGTGGCTGGGAAAATCCCACAGTGCTGCAGCCCAGCTTTACAGTTTGGGCTCTGAGTTTAGGAGCACTTTTAGCCATTACAGTGCTGTTTCACGTGGTGCTGTTGACAGGTTTATACCAATCATAGCATCTATTCTGCATCTGGATCAGGGCAACCCCACAGTCCATTCAGGCTGGGGGATGAACAGATGGAGAGCAGTCATGGGAGAAGGATCTGAGGGTGCTGGTGGGTGAGAGGCTGGACATAACCCAGATGTGTGCACTGGGACCCAGAAACCAACCTGGGCTGATGCAACAGTGTGGTCAACAGGAAAGGGGGAATTCTGTCCTCTGCCCCACTCAGGTGAGACCCCATATGCAGAGCTGCCTCCAGCCCTGGGGACCCAGCACAGGGAGGGCAAGGACCTGTTGGGGTAATTCCAAGGGTGCAACAAGATGATCAGAGGGATGGAGCAGTTCTGCTGTGAGGAAAGACTGAGACAGTTGGAATTGTTTAGCCTGGAGAAGAGAGAGCTTTGGGATCATCTAATTGTGGCCTTCCAGGACCTGAAGGAGCTGACTGGAAAGATGGAGGGACAGGACAAGGGGGAATGGCTTCCCACTGCCAGAGGGCAGGGTTAGATGGGATATTGGGAAGAAATTCTTCACTGTGATGGGGATGAGGCCCTGGCACAGGCTGGGCAGAGAAGCTGTGGCAGTCCCATCCCTGGATGTGTCCAAGGCCAGGTTGGAGGCGGCTTGGAGTAACCTGGGACAGTGGAAGGTGTCCCTGCCCATGGCAGCGGGTGGGGCTGGATGGGCTGTAAGGTCCCTCCCAACCCAAACCATTTGTGATTCTGTGATCACAGAATCATTTAGTTTTGGAAGGAGCTCTTCGCATCTGACCATTAACCCAGCACTGCCAAAATGACCTGTTCAAGGCTATACTATTTCAGGAGAAGTTTCACTAAGTTATTTTTAAAACTGAGACTCTCCCTCCCATGCATGTACATGTTCCACAGCTCTTGGGCTCAGCCAGGCAGGGAAAATGCAGTTCAGTCAAGGACACATTCCTGTGTTTTAACATCTCTCATTTTCCTGATTCCCAGCCTCTCCTCATGTTCTCTCTAATCTTTTTCCAACTCTCATGCCTTTCACTTTCAGGAAAGACTCATTTAGCTCAGGAACACTCTTGTCAAGTAAGGGAGGGGGAAGATGAAACAGCCAGTCAAAAAGGTGGAATTGCACACGTCCAATTTCTAATGACTGTACTTAAGAAGCACTCAAAGACAATGACAGCACCTTCATTGCTGTGTTATTGCTTCTTACAGCAACTTGCTCCATTACTGAAAAATAAATCCCAGAATCCCACTGTTTAATGATTGTGGTTTTTCTTTCATGAATATCACAAAAAATACCCTAAAAAACTATGAACAGTTTTGACCAAAACTGCAAATAGCGAAGAAATTCTGCATCCAAGACTAATAATTTGTTCTTCTTGGAAATATGAAGAGATCTTGAAGGCTTTTAATTAGCACTGGAGTGTTTGTCACAGGACAGGGATTTAGCAATGAAGCACGGCATTAAGGATGGAGCATTTTCCTTTGATCCATTCCAATTCACCCCCTGTCTCTTATTTCAATTTCTTGTTCATTTTTAATTTAAATATGTGCTTGACAGAAATGTTAAAATGTCATAGAAATAAATTGTTGATCATTCATTTTTAAATTTATGTTTGTTTTAGAAGAGCTGTTGGCAGGCTCAGAGATGTTCTAATACCCATGAAATCCATCAGCAATCACAGGGAGAGCTGGGACCTTCCACATTGTCACGCATTAGCCTGTGGCTGATATAAGGAAGAAATCCTTCCCTGTGAGGGTGGGCAGGCCCTGGCACAGATTCGGCAGAGAAGCTGTGGCTGCCCCATCCCTGGGAGTGCCCAAGGGCAAGCTGGACAGGGCTTGGAGCAACCTGGGAGAGTGGAAGGTGTCCCTGCATGTGGCAGGATGTGGAATGAGATGAGCTTTGAGGTCCCTTCCAACCCAAATGATTCCATGGTTTTATGATTCTATAACTGAAACTCAGGAGGAAGGTCTGTCCTTCCCAGGAGTTCTGTACTTCCTGATATAATTTTCTTCACTGAATTTGCTCACTTGCTTTCTGGATAAAACCTGGCACAACAGAATCCTCCAGTGACTTTAAATTTACTCTGAATATCAGGCTGACTCTCATAGTAAAAGTGCTGGGAGAACAATTTGGTTGTTGTGTATGTGCATTATCTACAAGACTCAAGAACTTCACAGGTCTGGGTGCCAGTAGGATTTACAAAGGTCAGGTTACCCCTTGAGATCCCCAGCTTGGCAGTGAAGGACTGGGGACTGATCATAGGATGAGTGTCTCTTGCCTTGCAAGATTTAGGGGGGATCCAGGGGCTCCTGCTCCTGTCCCTATGGGATATGTTGCTGACACCACTGGCACAGCATTGGGGCACACTCTGATGATTAACGACCCACAATCTCTTCTCTCCTTTGCCCTCTGACATCACCTCACTCACCAACTACTAACCTTCCATGATACTGCAAAAGTCTGAAGATTTCTAAGGCAATTTGGAATTAAAAAAGCCAAAAAGAGTGAGAAGGAAACATCACAAGAGCACAGCACAGCACAGAAATGATGGTATTCCACTGTGGAGAATGAAATTAATTTCATTACAAGTGCTTGGACATGTGAACTATGATCAGGGAACTTTGAAACAGAGATCTCAGCTGTATCTTGTCTCAACAGTCAGTGTAGCCAAAATCCCTGACAAATGAAAAACAGCATTGCTTCCTACACCTCAAGGTGTGGTCACCAGGAAGGGGTAGTTTGAATATACTTACATATGGTCTTTACCCCTCAATAAAGAATGTATCAATACAGAGGTGATTTTTACAAGGCTTCACCATGTGCTGCTCATGGAGAGGACTGAGGAGCCAGCAGAGATGTCTTCAGCAGCAGATGAGGACTGCACCCCTGTTTACATGGCATTGACTCCACCTGTGCCAAGGGGACAAGTTCTTGCTGTGCTCACCACACAGGCAGGACCTCACTATCAGCATCTGTGTAACTTGGACTTAACCAAGATAAATATGAGAAGGGTCAATGGCAGAGACAAGGCAAGCTTGTCAGATCTTGGCAAAGGTCCTACAATTTGGCTCTGAATACGTACACAGGGAATGGTCTGTCAGCAGTTCACATGAGTCTGGTGGGCAGGGCTTGTGTGAACCGTGATTTGGGGTACACACTGTTGTGAGACCAGCTCCCCAAGTGCTCCCTCCCAGCCTTGCCCTTTGGACAGTGATCTCATCAAAGTCCCCTCAAGTCTACAGACCCAGATATGAGGTTCTTGTTGTTTTCTTGGGATCATGAATGGGATACCTCCCTGAGGACAAGGCTGACATTTGGAAAGGTGGTTTGAATAAGAATTTGAAAGCATTGTATTCCTAAAGTCATAAAGCATCAAGGGAAACCACTGCCACAGTCTTTATGCAAACACTTTTTAGCCTGAAACATAATAAAATGTAAAAGAAAGGAAATGAGAAAATGTGAGGAGTGTGATCTGCCTATTGCTGTGTAGCTCATATCTACAAATTGCTTAGCACAATCCTGTTAGTTACTCCAGGAATATGAGTGTGCATGAGTTTTGCCTGGTTATTATTATTTCTAGCAGAAATCGGCCCTGCCACACACAGAGCTTGTGAGTCCCAGGTGATCATCATTAGTAGATCAAATCCCAGCACTATGAGGAGCATATTAACACCACAATTTTCAGGTACATCTCTAGTAACACTTTCTGACAGACAGAGCATTCATAGAGCTATAAAGTGCTGCTGCTCACGCCCCGATAAACTGCTTCCAGAAGTGTTTTATGGAATATTCATCACTCTGTAGAAATAATGTGGCTCTCAGAATAGTATTATCCACCTTTTTCTTCTGGTCTTCTCCAGGCAGGGTGGTTTGTTCTCACCAGTCAGATCTCCAGGCACCACTATTGACCAGAGAGCAGCCACCCAGCCTGTGCAGCACACAGGGTGTCCCCAGGGCACAGTGCAGCTGAGTTTCAGTGCCTGCAGCTCAGTCAAAGGATATCAGTTAAATGGCACCATTCAGTATCTGAACAGAGCTGCAGCACCTCAAAAATGCAGTAAAAGGACACAGTAAGGTGGTGCAGAGGTGGTGAAACAACCTGTGTGAGACAGATTTGAGCTGGAGACTGCTGAAGTCAGATTTCTCCCCATGTTATCACAGAATCCCAGACTGGTTTGGTTTGGAAGGGGCCTCAAAACTCATTTCATTGCCATGGGCAAGGACATCTTCCCCTAGCCCAGGTTGCTCCAAGCTTTGTCCAACCTGACCTTGAACACTTCCAGGGATGGGCCATCCCTCACTGGAAAAGGGAGAGGTTCCCACCCCTCTGTGGCTGCCATCTGCTCTCTCATTTGCAAATCTCTCCCAGGGCAGCGTTTGTGTGGATGCAGATTTTGTTTCCAGCTAACAAGGCTCACAGGGTGCCACAAGACATCCTCCCACTGTCACACCTTTCTTGGTGCCACAGCTTGGTGTCCTGGCAGCTCTCACACACCCACCACAGCCTGTGTGCTCTGCCTGGCTATCAGGCTGTGTGAGGGACCTGTGCCATGTGTCACTGTCCACTGGACTTCTGATTTTCCTTCCCTTGAATTACATTCCCTTTAAAAGTTCAATTTCTTGGGAACTCTCAGTTGGCAATTGCACCGGTGGGGCTAAGTGCTGCTGGAGGATGTGGGTTTAACCTGAGCAAAGGGGAAGGATTAGCCACCAGGTGAATATTCATTTGCAATCAAGATCCAGACCAGAACCCACCTCCTCAGAGACAAGGAGTGACTGTCCACAGGAACTGTGGTGCCCAGCCTCTGTCTCTTGGTAATTATATCATTCAACTATCACCAATTACTTGGCGCTAAATTTATGTCAGTAATTTCCATTCCATATCTTCCATCCAAATCCAGAAACCTGCCATTGTACATCGATGTGAGGGCTCACAGACTGGCAGGAAAGGATGACTGACAGCTGTCCATCAAAAGCATTGCCCACAATTTGTCTGTTGCAGAGAATGGCCCATCCTGGAGTTCTCTAGAGGTTTCCATAATGTATGAAAGGATTTTAATCTTCCTAGGTTACTTTTATGTGTCTATGGGAATAGCTCTCTGAAGGCTTGATAAGTCAGAACTGAAATAATTCCTGCCATGAATAAAATCTGTGAAAATGTTCATTATTTCTCTCTGAAGTCCTGGCAGGCCATTGGTGAAAACAGTGATCACAGTGTGTTCGTGAGGTCCAGCCCCTCATAGAGGGAGCTGTGTTTTCTTGCAGCACTGTCTCTCAGGTGAAGGAAAGTGATCCATGACTCTACAGTTTTTGTTAAATGGCAACTGTAAAGCAGCATCTTTGTGAAAATCAGGTTTTTTCTTGAGCTGATGAACAAATGAAAGGCTTTCCTCATGAAGCAGGATAAGTTGGGTGTTTGCAGAGTTGCACAGTGGCACGGCACTATGGAGAACACCATGAGTGGGCTTGGCAGGGTGTGTAATATTTTGGATATCATGTACCATCAGAGGGAGATTTAGAGATGGCACATGCACATCTGGAATGACAACTGGAGGATGGATGCTCCGACCAGCTGGGTTTTTAGCTTCCCATTCCCACTGATTTATTCCAGTGTCTCAGAACACACCACTGAGTGCACTTTGCTTGACTTGTTGAACAAAAATCAGATTTGACGGGAAACCTCATATGAAAGGAAAGCTGGCACAGCAGTAGTAGATTTGATCTCCATAAGCATTTGGAAACCCAAGATATACTAATACAGAGACACTTTGAATTGTTGGCTTTGTTTTCTCTGAATGCTGAGGCAAAAAATTTAAATAGCAAATGTTTGAGTTCACCACAGAACAATAAATCTACATGTTAGAGGAAACCTCCCTTTCTTCCCAAAAGCTGCATGTAGAGAATTTTGTCTGTTTTACACATCACTAGATGACACCTCATTCACAATGATGTGGTATTTGGCAATACACACGGGCATTTATTTATCTCTATTTCCCTTGGAACCAAGTTTCATAAGAGCCTTCACATAAAGTCTTGGTCATGACTTAGGTAAGAAAGCAAAGGGACAGCTCTGGTGGAGCTGTGTTGGGGGTCCTGGGGCACTGCTGTTCCAGAGCAGGGAGGAGACTCCCTGTGCAACCACCCCATGCCTGGGCAGCTGAGAGGTCAAACACCGAACCAAGAGGTCAAACACCAAACTGTGGGGCAGTGGAAAGATGCTGGCCAAAGCCAAGATAAAACTGGGTCGAGGTGAAAGAGGAAGATGAAAAGGCGTGTGCAGAGTGTGTGGCAGAGTGTGGCATTCCTGAGTGCCCCAGGGTTCCAGGGAGGTGGGAAGCCATGGCACAGCACCCACCTTGGCACAATGTAAAGCACTGACAATGCTGAAGAGACCTTTGTGTCCCAGCTGGGTGACCTTCCCTGGTGATTCCTGAGCCCATTACTCAGTTCTGGGCCGTTTCAGCTGCACATTCCCAGATCATAACACAGATGATTTGAATGCTCATCCAGTCCATGCCATTATATAAATTATTATTCAATATTATGCCAGACAGAAATACAGCAGGATATAAGGAAAAGTGGATCCTTTGTACGAGAGGGTCATGATAGATAAAAATTATAATGGGCACTGTAGTGCCATAATCAAAGTGTAATTGTCTCATTAATTAAGAGCAATATTCAGTTATGTATTGGGTCCTGGAGTGATTATGACTCAAATGCCTACTAGAACTCATGGATTTATCCTCTGACTTGCAGTTTGCAGCCGAGCAAAGCATTTGGTGGAGGTCAAACTGTTAAATTGCTGCTTTGAAATGTAGTTGAACTTTAGGCATGAAAAATCCTGGCTATGCCACTCGGTCTGAGGCCCTCAGACACCGCTGTCGTTGCATTCAGCAGGCACACCCTGGCACCCAGCAGCCAAAAACCCGGGCCAAGCAACCGAGGCACCCTGGAGGGTCCCGAACTACTCACTGTTCATTTATCCACCACTCACAGTGCAAACACCCTAATGTCTGTCCCCCTCCCATTTTTTACACCAATCAGGCTAATTTTCACAAGTTTCCTGCCAAGTGTGAACTACGGGTAACATTGGCTGTTCCGGGGTAATTAGATCAAGATTCAAGCAATTTGCTTTAGGGCCTGAACTCAGACCATCCTTCACATGTCTCTGTGCTAGATCTGTCTTTAAATTATATTGTAATGAGCTGGCAGCACTATTAATAATCCAGCAAATCATGGGAGAGTGTGGTTTGATTTCATTGCTATAATGTGTGCAATCGAAGTCAGTGACTGCTGCAAGTTTCTGCCCTTTTTAATCATAAAAATCAAATAGTAAGAAACATGAGCTTCTAAAAATTAAAAATACTTGAGCTCCTTTACAGTAATAAAGTGGATTAAACACGGGAAGTTTAACAATTTATTGCAAGGTGGCATGATTCATGTAAGTATCATTAGGCTCCTACCTCTGGGCATTATTTTATTTAAATGTTGTAGTTTCTGGTTTTAATAAATGAACATTTACCTCCCTTCAGGTGGGTGAGATGGGCCTGGAGCCTCTCACAACAGGCAGGAAAAGGGGTTGGAGTTCCACTTTCTGTTTCTGGGAGGCTTCCCCCACCACAGGGTGACAGGAGGGAGGAGGAGCAAAGAGTATAAAACCTCTGCTCTGTGATTTTGGGACTATCTCCACACTTCATGTCATTTAGTGCCTGAAATGAGCACTGAGGCTGCGTTCATTGTGCTTGGCCATGCAGGTGGATACACAGGGAAAGGGCAGGGCAGGATGGGGAGGATGGAGCCAGGACCACTGTTAATGAGGTAGGATGAGTGCCAGGCTGTGAAAAGCTACTATGGACCTTCCTCAGGGCTCTTTATTGAGACTTCTTTAAAATTTTGATTAATGACTTGGGCAGAGAAAGAGGGAAATTTGCTGACAACACAAAGTGGAGAGATCTTGTCAGTGCAGGAGGGGGCTGGACCATTGCACAGAATTAACAGGATGACCATAAGCACTGGAGTAATGTAATTGGGATGAAGCCTCACAGTAGGGAAGGAAGGAAGGAAGGAAGGAACAAGAACCTGGGGCCTGAGCAAGCAGGGGAAGGGGAGCAGACCAGCCCTGCCAGGCTTTCAGTGCCCTCCAGGATGAGTACCATCCATACCTTACACTGGCCCCAGGCTGCAGCAGGATGGGGATGCAGAGCTTTACTGGGAATAAGGGGCTGTAGTGAGAAGAGGACAGGCTGCAGAAACGTTGTTTGCTTCATTGGTGGTGACTGGCTGACTAATGATGTGGGGACAGTACTGGTGATCAGCTGCAGATCCCAAAGAGAATCCCATTAGTGTCATGATTCTTGTTTCACATACTATAATCTATAGGTGGAAAGGAAACATAAATGATATTGGTTCTTCTTTTCTTATTTTACTTTCATTTAAAAATTAAAAAGGTGCAAAGTTCCATTGAATTTCAACTTTCTGGAGCTGCTGAGCAGACAGCACTATTTCACAAGCCGTTTCTGTCAGCCTGTATCCACATTGTTGCTGGAGAGTGAATCCTGCTTCCCAGTCCTTTTGGAGCACATCCATTTCTCATTGCTTTTCTTCTAATAAAAATGTCAAGAAGAGAAATAGAACATAAGCAGAAATGTTCTTGATTTTACCCTCTCTACAGAACAAATGTAAATTAAAAAATCAGGTATTTGTAGGCCATAGTGATCCCAGCTCTCTGCTGGTGCTGGAGGTACATGGGGAGCAGTGGGTTTGGGTTAGGTGGTGTGAACTGGGAGAGCCTGAGAGGAGGAGCTGCCATTAGGTCAGTGAGGCTGCCCTGAATTTTGAATCAAGAGCTGAAGAGAAGCTGATGGTGAGTGGTTAATCTCGTGTTTCCAGTGATCTCTGCTGAGGGTCACAGAAAAGGCTGTCAGCCTTCCCAATGTGTTCTTTGATATTCCATGATTTACAATCCAAAACATCATCCTTGGTAGTTGGAGCAACATAAACACCAGTGTAAGAGATCTTGTTTTTCTTTTCTCACGTACAGGGATAAATATAGCTTCATTGAGGGTGAGAGACAGTAAATTAAAATTCTAAAAGAAAATGTTTCTTTGCAAGTTGTGCTGCTCATTGTGACAAGAAAACATTGAGGGCTTCCAGTAACAGAGAGAGGATACTGGTCCAGGAAGACATGGGAGCAGCTTGGGAGCCAGGGCTGTTTGGGAAACTGAAAAGCCTCTCACACCTAAGACTCAGTTCTGGGTCAAAGCAGGTGACAGCCAGCAGGGACCCTCCCCTCGAGGTGAGGGGCTGGGGAGAGCAGGTGGGTCAGCCGGCATCGCTCCGGCAGCACACAGCACTGGGGGGGATGCGGCACAGCCGCGCCCTGACACACACACAGGGCAGCTTTCAGCTCCCTCCCTGCTCTGCTTTTATCTTACCTTTCATCATAAAAAGATAACTTGGTCTTTCACAGCTTGACCTGAATCTGAAAGACTGGCAGAAGTAAACATCTTCTGCTTCCCACCCTGAACAATTTGATATGCAGCTCTGAGAGAGGCTAAAAAAAGAACCCTTTCATCTTCCTTTCCTAAAGTAATTTTTTTATCATATTCTAAATTCATAGATAAAACCCCAGGCGATTTTATTGGATTAAGAATGACCACAAACATCACAGAGTGTCTCCCCATGACATTAATATGCTCATAATTGATATATTCGCTCTGTTTTAATCCTGAGGTTGAGATCTCTGTCATTACCCTGATGCAGACTATCTCCTTAGACCTCCCTACACACATATGAGCACAGGTATGTGTTTATCTCCAGTGGCAAAATCCAGCAGAACAGTAAATTATGCAGTTTACTCAGGAACAAATCTGCTCAAGGGGACTGTTTTTCTGGAAAAGCAAAATGTGGCCCAAACCCAAGTCACCACGAGGATGTGCGTCACCCAGTTCCATGAAGTGTCGGCTGAGCAGTGCCCCCACCACGTCCCACAGCTGGTACTGGCTGCAGTGCTGGAATCCTGCTGGGAATCCTGATGGGTGGTTTCAGTGCTAATCCAAATATTCCTAAGTATTAACTCACCCATCTGCAGGAGATGTCTGTCTGCTCAATTTTGAAAAATCAACTGCAGCACTTAATTATATGAGAAACTAACCCACAACACTGTGTGTTCCTTGATATGTTTTTACTTACTTTGAGAAAGACTTGGTGCACTTTTCTGACAGTACCAGACTCCTTGTCTACACAAAATGGTCCTGAATGGCCAGCGATAACCTGCTCAGATAAAAGTGTCATGTCCAGCCCTCTCAGAATAAATAAATTATCTGTCTGAGGGAAAAATAAATCTCTGGATAAAAGTGAAAGTATGATAAAAAGGAGGAAAGTGATAAAAAAAAAGTATGATAAAAAGAAGTATGATAAAGTCAGGATAAAATGTTCTTAATTCAACTCTGCCAGGCAGGAGGTGGACGTAATTTTCACTTTAAGTAGTCTGGCTCTAGTTTTTATTCTACTCTTTAAGAACAAGAATAATTACTATAGGAACCTATAATAAGTCTTATACTACTCACTGCCTGCATGAAGACTCAATGCTACAACTGGCTCTGGACAGGCTGGATCCAGGGGCCGAGGCCAATGGTGTGAGGGTCAACAGGGTCAAGTGCCAGATCCTGCTTTTGGGTCACCAAAACCTGTGGAACACTGCAGGTTTGGGGAAGAGCAGCTGGAAAAGGCCCTGGGGGTGCTGGTTGACAGGGGCTGAACATGAGCCTGGTGTGCCCAAGTGAGCAAGAGACCAGTGGCACCTGAGCTATACCAGCAGTAGCGTGGCAGCAGGGCCAGGGCAGTGTCCGTCCCCTCTGCTGGCACTGCTGAGGCACCTCCAATCCTGGGAGTAGGTTTGGGCCCCTCAGACAAGAAGGAAACTGAGGGGCTGGAGTGTGTCCAGAGAAGGGAATGGAGTTGGGGAGGGGTCTGGAACATAAGTCTGGATCCAGAGTTCCTTGGAGTGGACAGAAATGTTGACTACAAGGTGATTTTGGGTCCCCTGTTATTTTCCCTCTGAGGGAAGGATTTGGGGATTAATCACAGTGCCCTCCCTTCCTTGTCAGCTGTGGAAACAAGGCCTGAGAGGAGGGGAGGGAAGAGCTCCTTTCTGACCTTTGCTGGTAATTAATCATGGAGTGTGAGAATTTGTTTGCACGCAGCCTTGAACAGGGACTGCAAATGATCACCCAGAGATAGGCTCCAGGGTTGGGGTTTTGTTCTTCTTTTTTTTGCTCAATAGCAATTTTCCTGCCCAGCTCTCGCAGCTGAAATTACATTTGACTTGATCTTCTTGGAACTTCACAGCACTGAAAACCAAAGAAAATTAAAGGACAGTGATTTTTGCATAATTTCACTCATACTAAGAATTTCCAATTACGAAGGCATAAATTGATCCTCTTTGCTTTAATATCTTGGGCTTTTTCCCTCTGCACACAGATAACAGCTGAGTTTTAATTCATTTTAATTCTATTACCATGCCTAACTTCATGCACTGTGATAAGTATCTCTCCTGTATACAAATGCCTTTGAGAACTACCCATCAAGTACTTATTTAACCTCATTGTTGAGGGGAATAATGGCATTTCCTGTATGTGTTTATTTTGCCTCATTTATAGAGCAAATTAACTTTTTTACACAAACACACTGGTATTTCTTTTTCCATTGACATTGTTCTCAGCAAGGCTCCACTTTCTGGGCTGCATTCCCTAAAGGTTCCCTACATCTCTGTTAGTGCTCCACTCAGTGCATGTAACCATATTTTTATTCTCAGCATTATTATTAAATATCATTACAATGTGACACAAGTTTTACTGAGGTAGGTGGGATCAAATTCTTATGGGAAATGCAGCATATTTAAATTATGATTGGGATGAAAATTCTGTCTTTTAGAAAAGAAATGTCAAGTTGCTACATAGAAACATGTGTGCTGCATTATATTTGTTTCATACTGCTAAAGAGAATAAAAGATATTTTATTGTTGTTACTCAACTCCTTATGGCAGCCTTTGCAGGAAAAATTATGTAAGCTAGTCCAAAGTACTCTAAAAAATCCTCCAGTATGATGGATATTTTATACTATGGAAATAAAATGGCTGCAGTCAATCATAATTACAGGCTATGGATAAAAACAAGACCAAATTTCTCAGGGTAGAGGATGTTGTGACATGCACTTGGAATTCACCAGAAAGACAGTACCTAAAGGTGGACAACTGTGACTGACACTGTTCCTCATGTATAAAGGCATAGAATGTTCCTGAGCAATGCCAGGGGCCTGTGGGTCCTGCTGGGGGTCATGACACTGACCAGCTGTGGTCACTGACAGGGCTCACCACACACATCCACTTGAGATGCTGCCACATCCAGCTGGGACCACAGAGAACCAGGAGTGTAAGCAACACTGGAGCATCAGACAACATCCTTCCACCCTTGGGGATGAGCATCACTCAGCCTGGTCCTTGCAGGCAGGCAGGATGACACCATTCCAGAGCCCTGAACTGAGTGCAGCAACTCAGGAAGGGGGGACCCCTTAGAAGAACGCACTGATTTAATTTTTAATGCATTCCACTCACACCCAGCAAAGTTTGTGTTGGTGTTCAGGGAGAGCATCACCAATCTGTGTGATTAACACCTTGCAATCACAGCACTGGCCTTTCTTATCTGATGACAGCAAATTAGTTAATTATAGGCTTAATTAGATATTAATATCTTCCGTATTGGTAGTGGATGCACTTGTGTTCTGTCTTCCCTATTATTGCCCCTTCCCCTATGTAGCCCCCAACATCCTCCAACTGTCACAAATGGTCCCTCAGAGCTCACAGCTGAAGGGCTCAGAGAGAAACACCCTGTAAATGGACACTGGTTTACAACTTTTGGGAAAGGACATTTTCCCTGCAGAGCTGGAGTTCACAGTTTCAGCAGCGAGTTGAAAAAAGCACCTCTGGGATTTGGGCTGTAATGGGAGAAGTCTTAACAAATGATAGGAGATTCTATTTGTACCCAAAACAACACCTATAGACATTTAAACTCAGCTGAAGAAAGGCAGCATGAGAGCAACTGCTGGGAGCAGGTAGGTACCCACCCACTGGGGACAGAACTAAACTGGCATCTTCTGCACATGGAAATGGGAGAGCTTGTGGAAATGGGAGAGATTTGGAGACCAAAGCCCTTAACCTTTGTCTTGGCACATGGTGGGATTGTTGGGGTGTCCTGTGCAGGGCCAGGAGTTGGACTCCATGATTCTTGTGGGTCTTTCCAGCTCAGGATATTCCATGATTCTGTGATTCTGTGGGGATGTAACTTTTCCTCAGCTTTCCCTCTGTATTGTCACCAAGGGAAGTGACTGGGAGGTAGGAAAGAATTAAACCACATCATTCCTGTAATGCATGCTCTCACCTGTTTTGTTTCCCTGCCCACTCTGCAGGGATTCTCAAACTCAGTGGGTTTTCCTCCTTTTCATTTAAAATGTAAAAGTTAGAGAAGTTGTTTTTCTGCAAATAATTAATCATGCTCATGCATTCCTGGGTCTTCACCTCTTGTCACACAAAAAACAAAATGGAAAATATAACCATATGGAGGAGACAGTAATAACAGGATAAAATACTGCTGACCTCTTCACGCTTTCACTTGAAATTAGCATATTTTTTTTCCTTGTTTGATGCTTCTGTCATTATAGGGTATGTATGTGTTTTAGTTTTTTATTAATAAACATGGTAATTTAACAAGCAGGTTAATGGCAGTTTTAATGAGAAAGAATAATAATTGGACAGGCTGGGGGATCTTGGGGTGGCTGTGGTTTTTTCCTTCGAAACTCACTCACCCTATCTTCGAAAATCCCCAGCATATGTGCCAAGGGTTGGGGATTTGTTTCCATGTTGACAGTTAATGCCCACAGCTTGTACTATTTTGTTTGGTTTCACAGAGCCTTTTGCACAACCACGTTTTCGGCTGCCCCAGCCTGGGATTTGCACATTGCCAAATCTTCAAAGGTTTGCATAAACAGGCACTTTGCTCTGGGTAAGACAGGCAATGTGACCATCTGCCTTTCTTCTGCAGTCAAAGGAAGATGACACAAAGTATGGGGCTTATCATTTAAAACTGAGTAATTGCCCAGCTCTTGTGAGCGTTACTGTAAGGTCTCGTGCTGCAGCACAGGCAGTGGTTTTGTGGCATGGGCACACTTAGCTCTGGATGTCCCAACTGTCCTAGGAGAAGGGCATCAGCAAATGGGTGCCCCCAGCTCANTCCTCTCCTCTTCTCCCAGTGAACAAGCAACAGGACAAGTTGTGCCAGGGGAGGGTCAGGCTGGATATTGGGGGAAATTTCTTCATGGAAAGGGTTGTCCAGCCATGGCACAGCAATCAAAGGTGGGGATGGAGTCCTTATCCCTGGAGGGATTTAAAAGCTGTGTGCATGTGGCACTTGGTTAGTGATGGCCTTGGCAGTGCTAGGGGAAGGGTTGAACTCAATGAGCTCATAGTTCTTTTCCAATCTTAACAATTGGGTGATTCTGTGATTTTGTGGCTGCTCAGTGCAAACCTGGGCGTGGTGTGGGATGGCAACCACTTGGAACATGTGCTTGACCAGAGGCTGAAGGTTGGGCTCTGTCTGTCCCTGTCCTTCATCCTCCTGCCCTACAGACCCCTCTCTACCCATTGGCCACCACGCTCCTCTTTGACAGCACAAGCTGGGAGCTCTGGCTGCCTCTCTGAGCAGCCCAGTATAGCTGGGAGGACAATTCTGGTCTCTAGAAGGGAGAACCCCCACTTTGTTTTCTGCTAACTCGCCCCAGAAACCTTTACATTCAAATGGTAAATTAAAACAAACAAACAACACTCCCTCTGCTCAGCAGATTTATGAGGCTGTTTGTTCTCAAGATGCTGAGCAGACAGCAGCAAGTCAGATTCACATGGAGATACTCTGGCAGAAAACAGGTTTTCTCCAGTGGAACAGGAAATCACCAGCTCTTTAAACCAGTTTGCAAAATGAGCAGATTTATGGTGATTGTGTGATAACAACCCACAGTTTATACTGTACAGCAGTTTTACAATATTGTCTTCATGCTGCCATCAGAGCATCACAGCCTATGATGGTGGTTTCCAGCTCTCCATAAATCTCACAGAGCTAATAAAGCTGAGGCTGGAAATTTACCACATACGCAGCAATTCCAAGTGCTCCTCTGAGCTTGGGAGGGCTGCTTTATTATTCAACTATTGCTGTGCACCTGAAATACCAAGGACTTATGTAAAACTTCCTGTCATCACACAGGCGACATGGAAGGGCCATCTTCCTCCTCCTTCTCCTCCTCCTTCTCTCCCTCATCATTATCTGGTCAACATATTTTGATGTGTAACTGCAGGAGGTGCCTTGTGCTGACAAGTCCCCCAAACACTAACTGCATAATTGCCAAGACATCAGGACTCTTCAAATTATAATGATGATAATGATGATACTACTACTACTACTACCACCAATAATAATAATAACAATAATAACAACAGCAACAAAAACTTTCTACAGGTCCTCTCTCATTCAGCCTCATGTCAGTGTTGAGTGTGAGTCTAATCTCACATGCACTGAGCACCTGCAGTCCATGTTCATTTAGGGAGAGTTCCATGGTCTCAGTGGGAATACTCCATGAAGTTATTGTTACCTCCAGTTGCTTTCCTGTGCTCCCATGAATGTGTCACAGCTCTGGCTGTGGCCCCAGGGGTAGCCCCAGCAAGGGGAGGGAGCAGCAGATGTCTCCATTGCTGAGCCATCTCCCATGACAGCAGCACGAAGCTTTGACACTGTGTGGCACCAGACCCTCCCTTTAGACACTGATTTATACCTTTAAAACAGCCTCCAACACTTTGCTGACTTGTCTTCTGTCTCAAAAAGCAAACACTGCTCACAATTTGTATCTCATGGGTGGCCACTCAGTGATTTATTTATGTGTCAGCTCCTTTGGTTGTGTTACTCATGGAGAAAAGGTCCTTATCCATGACTCTATGCCCTATGGACAGTGGGCACTCCTTTTGTCTCCTGCTGCAGTCAGTTCCATAAGCCCTGGAATGGACAGAGGGTTTCTACAACACTGGCACAGGGTGCCCAGAGAAGCTGTGGCTGCCCCATCCCTGGAAGTGTCCAAGGCCAGGTTGGACAGGGCTTGGAGCAACCTGGTCTAGTGGGAGGTGTCCCTGACCATGGTAGGTGGTGGGACTGGATAGGTTTTGATGTCCCTTCCAATCCAAATCATTTTAGGATTCTATAAAATGTTCCTCCTGTGCAAGGAGTTCTCAATTGCAGCAGCAGGGGATTTGCCTGCAATCAGGTCATCTGCCAGGGTTTGTGTTACAAGAGAATCTTTTTCATCATAGAAAGTTTTTGCTGACTTTTTGCTGTGAAATAATGATTTAATTAAACACTAACTATTACAAAGTCTTCTGAATTCATTCAAAGTGAAGCAGATCTATTTCACTTCAAACTAACCCAGGTTTTCTCATTTGGCTACAGATATGAAAAAAACTACTGTTTGCTTCAAACTCTTTTAAATCTATTCCTGTTTCCCACCTCTGTTGAGGGTGGCCTCTGTTGCACCCTACACATCTCCAAGGCAACCCAAGCACCCTAAAGAAAATCTGGAGACAGAAGCTTGCTTCCCCAGGACACATTTACACTAGTTCACAAGCAAGCGACTCCTTTTCTTCTTCCAGGT
This sequence comes from Scytalopus superciliaris, assembly GCA_013400415.1. NCBI lineage: Eukaryota > Metazoa > Chordata > Aves > Passeriformes > Rhinocryptidae > Scytalopus > Scytalopus superciliaris. Next base: position 402,299 of record VXBX01000690.1, on the reverse strand, counting down.
AGCACTCCCACACTCAGCATCTGGCATGTTTGCCCAGGCAGAGCCTCTCTGGGCAACCCAGACATGGAGAATCCACCCGTGACCTCCTGACCGTGCGAACAGACCCGAGGCTCCAGCAGGAGCCTCACAAGATGCTCCAGCACGTCTCCAACAGAAATCTTCACAGCAACAGGAAGTCTTTTGGAGACATAGAACTGACATGAGAAGAAAAGGCAACTGTCAAAAAGAAGTTAGTTTTCTTTTGAGCAGGTTGAAATGGGACTTTCTCAGAAATTCACATTTTAATGCAGGAGAGGATCCCCTTCAAAGCGTGGCTTTCTCTTGAGCTCCAGTATCAAAGCAAACTCACAATTTTAGCTGATCAGAAGGCAAAGAAGAAGCTTCAAGTGAAATGCCCAGAAAATTAGATTAATCAGAGTTGATAAGAATCAAGTGAGACAATTCTGCAGTGTGAATCCGACTGAAAATTGTACGATAACTGATAAGTATTCCAGTGACAATATGTGATTAAAATAAACAAGTTATTATTTTCACAATAATTTGTTTGGCAGTGTCACACCATGCTCTGAATGAGGAAAGACAAAAGCAGCTTTGTGATCTAATTACGTTTAAAAATCCTATTAACACAACAATTTGATTCAACCATTTCAGAGATGTCCCTGTTTAGAGCATTCATGCCTATGACAACAGAACCTTTTCTTAAATGTTTCAATTATTTTGGGATGGAACAGGCAATGTCCTGCTATGGTGTGCAAAAATGTCAGGAATAATTTAGGAGAAAAATAAAGTTCATAAAATCTTCTAAAAATGGCTCTAAACCTGGAAGAAAAATACACAAAATTCCTTCAAGTATCAGTTACAAAATATGATACCATGAAGACAAAAAAATTCTAGTTTTAGCAAAATGTCAGGTGGAAATGTGATTTTGGGCACTGCCTAGTAGTAAAAAATGTTTAATTCTTTATCTCTGGAGTATATGCAAATTAAAGATGCCTAAGATTTTCTATTCTTACTGCTTTTCAATTAACACTTCCATGGACAGATATTCCATTGGAAATCTACAACATGATGCTTTAACACTTTATTTTGAGGATCTCTGAAGTAAAAGTTCAATTTTCAGCTAAAGATTAATCATGTCAACTCTTTTTTCCCAGAAAGACAGGAGAAAAGGCCAAAGCAACAAAATGCAATTTCCAGCCCTTTAAATACAAATCCTAAAGCTCATCAGCTTCGCAAAGAGGGGCCATAAAACATCAGAGAATCACAGAATCGTTAAGCTGGAAAAGACCTTTAAGATCACCTAGTCCAGCTGTTTCCCCGGCACTGCCAAAGCCACCAGGTCCTCAAGTGCCATATTTTCATGGCTTATAAATCCCCCCTGGGAATCAGAGTCCACCCCTGCCCTGGGCAGCTGTGCCAGGGCAGGACCTGGAAGTGCTGATGGGGAGCGAGAGCCACAAACCTGAGCATCACAATTTTATTCCTGAGCAGTCACTTCCTAATTGCAAAGATGATCATAATGTACATTGTTCCTGTGAAACGTCTCTCTTTTCCTCATGACCTTTTCCACAAATCAGCTCTCATTAGTTGCCCTGAGCTATGATGTGATACGATCATTATTTGCTGTGTTTGGGTTCCTGCTGCTTATTTATTACCTGCTCTGTTTTACCAACCAACAGCAAAGGACAGTGGAGCTGCTCACAGCTGAGCTGGCATGGCACAGGAGAGGTTGTGAGAGGGAAGAGATGCAGAGAAATCAAGCACTGTGCCAGCCTTGCATTTGCATTCAGATTGGGCGATTGAATCCATACAAATTAAAAATAAAAATAAAAATGTTTCATTTGTTCTTCTAAGCAGAGAAAGACTTCTGAAGAAAAACCATAAAAAGAACTGTGAAAATGCCCATAAAATGACCGGGGAAATCCCAGAACCCATTAGGGAAAATGCACCATGGAGATAAATTAATCTTTGTGAGCATATCAGCATGTGCTACTTTTATTGGATGGGTTTAGGAGTGATTTTGGAACCCTGTTTGGAAATAGACATTTAAAAACTGTTAGAGACTGAAACCTTTAACCATGGGGAACCTGAAGTTGGGGGGGGGGGGGGGAAAAGGACCGGCTGC